>JBBPRS010000245.1:0-33300 GCA_038093155.1 Boletus huronensis | reverse complement strand
ATTGCCCCTGCAGAGTGTAAGCCTTGTTCACTCTTGGACGCCATCATTTCTTCTCATTCTCCTTGTCTCCAGGCCGCCTCCAGGGTTCGGTATTCGTGACGCGCAGAGCAAAAGGGCTATTGCAAAGTAGGGGATGTTTTCACTGTCTTGTTTGTATGCTGACAAGGTTGAAAAACAGAAAAGCTTCGAGGCTCGCGTTTTTCTGGGCCAGAAATGATAGACGACATGACGAGCACGTTCGACCAGACAACAAAGCTTCACATTCGTAGTGCCGAACAACCGGCTTACATCAAGGTGGGCAGTCTCCGCGAGAACGATGCGGCCCATGACATTAAATCCGGAAGATTGAAACTTTATGGGTAAGATCTCTGTCCAGTGAGTGATTGTTTGTGATGACCAATTGCTGTGCCTCTAGGCAAGAAGTCACGAAGCTTTTCGACGATTCCATCAATGCTGTCATCAATGCATTCGAGCAGCAACGCAGCTGTGTGACTGTGCCCATCACCGTGGGTGCCACTCCCCACGTCAGAATACAGAGACAGGACTTATATCTGTGACTCCAGATGGCGTTCCTTATCGGTGGGTTCGGAGCGAGCGATTGGCTGTGGTCACAACTGCAGTCGTACTTCAAGTCACAAGACATCGAGCTTTCCCGTCCCAGCAGAGTGTACGTACGCTTCTTGTCCGGGCACAGAAGAGGGTTTGATTGATGGTGTACAGTCATAAAGCGGTCCCCGATGGCGCGCTTTCGTTTTTTGTCGATCGTCTGGTGAAATCGCGCGTTGCACGTGCTACGTACGGCACGACGTACGCAGCCTTGGTTGAAGTGGATAATCTTGAGCATTTTTCCAGGAGAGAAACCTGGTTTGTGGACGCAGCTGGACTGCCTGTTGTCCCGAACGCATTTCGAGCAATTCTTCCCAAGGTCGGTTTCTGTTCGTGAGTGAGTGACATTGATATCTGACGCCGACACAATGTTCTTGCAGGGTGTTCAAGTCAGTGAACTGAAGGAATTCCGCTATCCGTTTTGCATGGATCGAACGACTCAGTCGGAGTTTGGTGTCGAAATGATGCCCATCCTGTGCTATCGAGGCAGTTTGTCAGATCCGCAGTGGACTGATCGTGACGAAGGCAAGTTCTTCGCCATTGCTGCAATTGTGTTCTAAATTGATTATCTCAGAGTCCTTCTCGGCACTCTGCATCGTTCGTTTTGATTTATCGGAGATGGCAACTACTTTGACCCCGACGAGAAGGCTGTTCGGACCACCGGGCTTTTACTACAGTCTCTACTTTGAAGTGATCATTTCATTCGGGACCACGGAGTTCAGTGCGCAAGTCGCTTGGAAGGTGAATGTGAGTCGCCAGCAACCAAGTTCTCTTAGCGTTTGGCTGATGTTATCATTTCGTCAGGGCGTCGAGACGAGGTGAGCCACGCTCCGTTGACTTTCTTCCCTTCTTTCGGTCCGGTCTGACTTTTGCGACAGAAGTCCTGCGACGATGATATACGGTGAAAACTGAAGGTCCCTGTGTTCACTATGCCCTCCCAGTTACGCTTGGTGCTGGTGTCCAGCCACGTAGGCTTGTTACCATGGGCCCACTTGTCTGGGCACTGCACAGAGCGTGTAACTACACCTAGTTGTTGACTGATGCTTCTGAATGTCATCACATCACTTGATGGTTGATAATGCTAGTCTCGTTGATGTTCATGCAACTGCCCGGGTTATCCTGACTGCTGAGCTTGATACACCCGAACCCATTGCGTCGATCTGCCAATGCGGACTGGGCGAACCCCACATGACCCCTTGAACGTTGTCGGATTCAACTATGATGTAGGCATCACCTTTGATGTCGTGGTGGTGACTGCCTTGTGGCTTGTCCGCCTGGTCCAGTGTCTTCGCCGACTCGATTGCCACAAACCAGCTCTCTCAGGCGTGGTGTAAGCTCGGTGGTAACGGATATTACCTGGTACCTTTTGTACTCAGGCTCCTGAATCCTTGCAGACACGTCGGCGGTGGCGCCGTTCCCCGGCATGGCGTGAGACTCGCCATTTGGCAGGATGGGTCGTCGCAGATGGAAATCCAGGCTAGACCCGAGCAACTTGGTTCTCGTCGTGCAGGGTGTGAACGAGAACGGTGACTCCGAGCAGATCTGTCCTTTGTAATCTACGTTAGTAGGATTCATGATTCATGAGAAGAACGCTTTGACGCTGGTTTCTAGTTTTAAATATTTTGTATAGGACCCGATACTCTCGTTCGCAAGCGAGGCGGCACCGCCTGCTCAATAATCAAAACTCCATTTGCTTAGTCATCGTCTGTTGTGCCACTCCTTCCCGCCATCCGACCACGTACTGCGGCTTCTTTCTTTATTTCTTTCACTCATTCTTTTTGGTACATGACTGCATATGAAACTGATGCTGCGTCCTGAATGGCGGCTCTGGCCCATCTCCACTTTCCTCGGTGTCCTGGACCTCAAGACTGGCGTCACGATCGCGCTACTATTCGCAGTAAGTTGCGTTTCCCATCCTCCCCCAAAAAGGGACGACGCACGTCCAAACGCTCAAACGCGTCCCTAGCTATTTAACAAGGCAGCAGGCGTCTACGGTCTCATTTCGGTTTTGATGGGCGCTGGAGGGTCGTTTGCACAGTTAAGCCTGTACCTGTACTCCCTCCTCGGTTTGGTCGCACTCGGATGGGGACTCAAGGCAGTCAAGGAGGTCAGTCCTCCCGACTTCATCACTTGTACCGTCTTTGTTCGTGTGATTTAAATTCCGTTTTGCCTTTTATCTGTTTTTCGAAACAAAAACAAAAAAAGGAAAACGCCCAACAGACGCTCTATTTTGCACATCTCTTTTTCGTCGACCACATGTTTTCGACTGCCTGGACGCTCTTCTTTGCAGTCGTGTGGTGGGTGTATACGCCACATGATGGTCGACGGGTGGCCAATTCAGCTGCGCAAGAGGCGATTCGAGTCGGTGCTGGGGTGAATCGCACGATGTCCGAGGTACAGCTGGCTGCGGCAGCCAACATCCTTTGGGACGAAGAGAAGGGCGTCGCAGCCATGGTGATCGTCCTGTCTTGGCTTGCAAAGGTGAGGTGCATCATGGTTTTGTTCATCGATGTTGGCCAATCTTGCCGTGTAGATATACTTTGCGCTCTTGCTATACTCATTTGCGGCGCATCTACGCAGGGGCACGTTCAACGCGATTCGGAATTGGCGCGTACATTCCTCAGTACCTGTCGGTTATGATCCAGCGTTTACGGAGGATGAAGATGACAACGAAGAGTTCTACATGTCTTCCTTGGGAACACACCATCCCAATGGCACCTCTTCACATTTACCCGACTTCGTTAGCGCGCAGGGAAGGAACGGACGTCATTCCGCAAAACAAAGTCGAAGCTCACTAGGAAAGATAGTAATACCCGTGCAGGGAAACGGGGAGGTTCTCTTCGAGGGAAACGGTCGATAATACCATCTTACTTACCCCCTAACATGTTATATGAACCCGTATTCTGATGAGCCGTTTTCCCGACTCGCGCAGGTGCATAACGTAACAATCGTTCACGAGATGTAGAGCAATAGCGATTATATTTCCAGGCTAGTGTCAACTGACTCGCGCTTTCTTCGCTGCAGGCTCTGGATGGCCCTTTGACTGAACGATAGCGCCGTTCATGGCATTGGTGTATCTCTCCTTTATATCTTCTACCCATTTACCTCCCTCTGCGCCGTTGAACAACCAAACGTGGCTGCACCTAGGTCAGTACCATGATCAAAGTCTCTAGTACAAATTCACGTTACCTTCCTAGGACCCTCGCGGGCTCTGCTCGACCAATCATTTCGCTAGACGTTCTCTTCCCGTTCATCTGAGACCGTGGAACTTTGAGCCCACCTTTGTGATTCGGAGGTGGCGGGAGGTCCCATTGCAGCTGCTCGCATAAATGGTGCACAATCTCGTCGGCATCACCAAGGAGAACAATCTGAAACATTTCGAGTCAAGTCCTTTGGCGACGGGGGTGACGTGTCACGTACATCGGGGTTGATGTGCCTTATCGGTGTCTTGTTAATGAGGATCTAACGCAAGGAGTGATCCCTCGTATGTCAACGACTGTCTTGGAACTATTTACTGACCTGCGGCACAGAATGTGGTAAATGAGCTGTGTCAGGGCACGTCAGCAGATTGGGAGCACCCAATAAAGTCGGACGCACACAGGGTTTCGGACACGGGAGAGACCTTCAGCGATGTACCGATGACCAACAAGAGATCAACTTTGTCTCGGTCATCCAACAGTGCTTGATCGAAATCGTCCGTAAGTTTCTCCCCAAAGAACGTGATGTCAGGCTGTAAAGGTTCAAAGACGGATGTCAGAGCGCTTCTTCCCCGATCGCATACGGAAGGATACCTTCATCACGCCTACAGGCAGATCGTCGTTCTCATCGCTATCGTCCTCCCATTCGTTCCTCTTTTTTCCCTTCTTCTTTGCAGATCTACTCTTCTGTGCTTCCGCAGCCTTGTGCGCCTCTAAGCATGCTTTGCAGTACGGGACGCGCTGGTCGAGGATTTCACGCTCGATTTCGATGCCTGGAACCTTGATCCGGCATTGAAGACATGTAGCCGTCTTGAAGGAGCCGTGACATTGCAGGACGCGCGTGATGCCCGCGACGGACTCCAGCGTGTCGATGTTTTGCGTGTAATTCTATGTACAGTATGATCGGTCGTTTGCCGTCAGGGGTGAACTAGACCGAATACGTGGTGTACATACCCGAAGGAGCTACGACGGCCCGAGCGTGGAGTTTGTTCGTGACCACACTTGTGACATTTAGTGAAAACAGTACCTTGTTTTTGTCTTCTAGAAGTTTGATGAATCGGTGACAAGGGGAGGGTATGAAATTGGATGGATATATTTGACTTTGAAAATGTTGTCAGGATTTCATGATACTGAGGTAGATCGTACCTTGCGAAGGAGCTTTGCGGAAACGTTAGTCACCATCCCTTGGATACTCGGATGAAGAAGCGCACTCACTAGAATACTTAATTAGTGGGGCGATATGATGGAAAAATGGTTAGAACGGCCCCGAGGCAAGCACAGCAGGTTTACCTGTGGGGTTTTGTTTGAAGTAGTGTATATCGAACCTGAATAATGTTACAAAGGCTGGCTGGACCATGAAGAATAGAAGACGAACATTTGCTGGGGGTCATCTAAGTCATATTGACCTTTTTCCTTCAGCGTCGCATAAAGCCCGTTTCGGGACCTAAAGTCCGGGATACCACAAGAGACACCTAAGGATTCTCAGGAAGCATGCGCGCCATCCGAAAGAAAGTCGCGTACTAATGCCTGCACCAGTCAGTACCATGATACGTTTCGAGTTAACTATGAGAGAGACCGCGTCAGATATCGTGTTGTATTGTGGAAGTTTTTCTCTTAGATGCAGTCTACCCGGCCGAGCTCAGTCCAAAGGCTTCGCCAACACGTCGGCATTCGACTCACTCTCTTGATATCGCCACTCTGAGGAAAAACAATAGCGTCTTCGGACACTTATTTCTAAGTTCTGGACACTGTGGAATGTTGAAGTAAATATACGGAGGATAAAAAGGAAAGATACGACATACAAGACTGATACCAAATGCAAACAGTAGTTTGACAATAGGTATGTTTTGTGCGAAGACATATTCCCGAATGAATGAATTCATTCCTAGGTATGGTGAATCACTAAGCTGTGATGTGACTGGGTAAAGCGCTTACCGCGTTCCTTGAGATGGTGCATCATTTTCCGAATTTCGTCCTTGGTCCATGCCTGTATAGCTGAACGCGGGTATCAGTGTTACATATCACTCTGAAGAGCGTGATGGCGAAAGAGAGAGAATATATCAGTTCGCAAATTATCACACCTACCCACCTTCCTCTTCTAAGGCGCTGATCTCAGAATGGTCCATGTCACCATCCTCGAGGTCTGTAATGCCAACTACTGCAGAAGGTGTGTATTGTTCTTGTATAAGGAGAGAAAGATCCTCCGTGTCTGAAGCTTCCGTGTCACTGTCAAGCTCAGTCATCTCAGTGCAAACATCCTCGCTGAGTCCCTCCAAGAGGTCCTCGAGGGTGTCGGAGTCCACCTCGACGTCCTCTGCAGCGCTGAGGAATGCACGGAGCTGCAGGGCGTGTAATGGGCTCAGTGGTTTGGATTCTGTGTCCCCATCCTGGCTTGGGGATTTGTGGGATTCTGGGCCACTCATCCGTTTGTCGGCGATAGTCAAAGGCTCAACATGCACTTTGTAAATTATAACGTCAATCAATACATACAAGTCACGTGACGCCGGATTTCTGAGACACGTGATCGATACGTTATAAGATGCAGTCGGCGCGAATATGACCCTCGACACACTTCTTTCTCGCCGATCATCATGTCGGAACGTGCATTCGATTCGTCGATTCTCCTCTGCTCAGATGACTCGAACGTTTTTGATTTTTTTCCTTCCTCTCCGAGTTCGCACAGGTTCACTTCCCCACCCCTGACAGAATGTCGGGACGTGTCTGTTGATGACCTCAATTTTGGGGTTCCGAAACGGCGCACTCTACCCCTGGAGCTAACTGAATACATCATAGAGCTTTTTCATCAACGTTATCGTTCGTTCCGTGCTCTCCGGGCCTTATCGGAAGCCAGCTCTCAGTTTCGGGCGATAACCCTGCGGAGATGCATGACCTCTTTGAATATACAATCAGCGAAACAGCTTACTTCCCTCTTGGAGATGCATACATCCATGCTGTTGCGTAATCCTACACGGGAATGCGTGGGGTTTTACTGGGTAAAGTAAGCAGAGCGCATATATACTGCAGATGACTACCTTTTAGCCTGTTTCATCCAGGCATTTGACGGCACAATCCGGTTATCTCGCAAACGCACCTTGGAGACCAAGTCTTATGGACAGTTTGCGGACCCTCCATATTTCTTTCGCAGCAGAAGGGGGGTCAACACAGAAGATTCGCTTGAAGCAAATATTCGTCATCCCTTTCACAAATTCACCGATGGCTCATCTCACCTCGTTAAGTCTCACAGAGTTATGGCGCATCGATGTCTTGCTCTTGGACATGGTGTCTGGGGCTTTTCCGGGATTAATGACCCTTCATCTCAGTTGTTCCGAGCACCTCAACATGTCTTGTTGCTGGACTTGCTTCGAAGATAGCTTTTCAGCTGTCGTTCACTCTCCCATACCCAACCATTTTCCAACAGTGGCATCATTAACAGTACGTTTCTCCACCTGCTACTCTTTGATGATCAAGCATTCTCGTAGAACGCATTCGCAAAGGCACTAAAACCACTTACAAAGTTGACCGAGCTTCACCTGGGAATATTTCTCTCAGATGAAGAAATGCTTGAAAATCATATCGACCACTACGATAGTCCAAAAGCCTATTCACGCGCCCTTCGCTCTACCTTTGGTCAGAACCGTAACATGGCACACACGGGAACGGTCCTTAGTCAATCAGAATCCCCGAGTACCGCACGCCTCGAGGATGTGTCTTACACGGAAGACGAGGAAGACGTTGATAATTCGACAGCCGCTGCGAGTATGACGTTTGACGAGGTACCGCCCTTTCCCCACGGCCCCGAATTGTGTCCGATTTGCTCGATCATGGTTTCTGTCCCCGATGTGCGTACACGCGAACTCGAAGCAAGCTTGGCACTCGCTCAGAAGCTCAAGTCCCTAAGAACAATAAGTTGGAGCTCATTCTTCGCATGGAAACGCCCCTCTGAGGGCGAAAGGAGGATCGGGGACTGGAAGCGGGTGGCCAAGACGTACGTTCTTCGTAGTGGCGGAAGAGTGCGAATAAGAAGACGACCCTGGGACTAGTTGGCGTCGCCCATACAAGCATCGTCCGCGGAGGTCAGTAGCTCGTCGGGTTCTCGTTGTCCTCGGGTCGTGCGTACTTACTTTGCCACAGTCCTATTTTCCTCTACGCTTATACTTTGCAACTGGTTGTTAGGCAATGTACAACAATGAACTGTGACAGTTAAACGTTACGGCGGGATTTGCCAGCCCCAGATGTGGGGTCGACTGGAGGAGAACACGTGCATCAGGGAAGTACCGAAGCACATCTTTGACATTGTGGCGGTTCAAAGGTGGACGTTGTTGTGGACGAACAATGGAGTGATCATCGCCACTCCGCCGCAATCACGTCCACACCTCGATTGGGAAGCACCGACGTTCCACAGATCCGTGAGGGCCGGTGACAACAGACCACAAGCAATGATGATATAAGGATGTCATCCGTCCTTCAGACTTTACTTTGGGTGGCAAGGGATCTACATCCTTTGATTCCCATCAGCACCCTAATTTTATTCCCTTCGCGATCCCCTCCTCCCGCTTTATCAATAATTTAATCAACTAATATGACATTTACCTCTGTAGCTGAAGCAAATTCCAAGACGGCACAGTTTGCCCGTCTCTTCGACTTATTTGACCGCGTCGCGACGCGACGCACGCGACCCCTCACTGGGGGCACCAGCGAACTCATCTCCGCAGACGACATCGCCAACGTTCCCGCAGAGTTCGCCCCTGTACTCAAGAATGTATCCACGACCCTCTCCTTACGCGCCCTACGGGACGAGGAGCGTGCCCGACGCGCCGAAGCAGCGTCCACGACCAGGACGCACCGCGATTCCCTCGCTGGCGCGCCCTTCATGGCACCTACAGTCGAAAAAACAATGTCACGTGTCGGCGTGATAGAAGAAGAGCCCGAGAGCCCGGCCTTTCCGCTCGGCAAACGCTATCCGTTCACGTTCAAGCTCATGCTGCACAAGCTGTACGATCTGGATGAGTGGGCAGAGAAGGTCAAGAGTGCGGTGGAGACGTCCAAGTCGCAGTTCAAACCCCTGGCGGAGCGGGTTCAGAACGTCGTTAGGGATGCCACGGCGAACATCAATGCGAGAGGGGAGAAGAAAAGCAGCATCCGTCCCGTCCTCGGTGCTTCGGCCGAGTTGAAGCCGTCGAAGCCAGAAACCAGTCGCGTGTTGAAGAAGAGATGCATAGGTCGGAGAAAGTCCGTTGGTGGTCCGATGTCGACTGGCGTTTGGGTGTACGACGCGGTCGTCTCTGCCACGGAGGTCACGGGCCCTCATCCTGCGTTAGAGATTACGCTTTCCATGCCTAGGGATGGAGGTGGCGTGGTCGAGAACCGTGCACGACACCAATCGTTGACTGCCTTGGAGGACGCTCGGGATACCGCGAGACGCAATGTCAAGATTGCTATTCCTCTCCTTCAAGAGGAAGTCTCTGAGTCTGTTCCCCCGCAACGATCGTCAGTCTCGTTTGCGGAGCCGACACAGGAGACCATCAAAACGGATGGCGTGGCGAAGAAGAGGTCGGTGGGCTCTGCTTTGGCTTCTGAACCGTGCAAGATGGCCGCAGTCAAGCGACCTCTGTGCGTTTGAAATTCTCGGACGAATACACTGTAAAAAATTAGTTCATAACATGGAAATTTAGCATGGAATCTCGTACGACCACCTTATCCTGTAACGACCGATACATACTTACGTTTTAGGGTTTTCTTTTTTTTTTGGTGATATCTCCTTGTACACCACGTGTAACACCTACTTTCGTAGCTCATAGGCTTGAACTTGAAGCTTGAAGTGACGTTGGGTTGTATGGCTGACACAAGTTCAGATTTTTGAGTACCAGCCGGAGACTGATACTGCTTCACTGCGACCATCGGCAACCGATACTGGCAGCGGGAAGAAGAGTAGCACTTGTACACTTTTGTATGCGGCGATTTGACGAAACAGGCTATTGGAAGAGAATGGTGAACGAGATCGATATTTGTGATGTTAATGTTAATCTACGAAAGGGATATCTCTCTATGTCGGGTATCTCAAATGAGGGCTCCAACGCTGACGACGACATTGGGGTATCGAGGAAGGTTTTTTTTTTTTTTCAAAAAAAGAGAAACGATTAAGCGACCTTTGCGGTATATATTCCCAGCTCACTGCACCGATTTCATGATACGATTCCAACCTCGTGTACGTATGAGTCGGAGTCGGAGGCTCCAGTTATCGAATCGTCCATGGCCATTGGCCAGGCATGATTTCCCAACCACGGGACTAAGTAACCGAGTCGAGTACGGGTCGAGGCAGGGGCGGGAAACGAACGGATATCAGCAGGACGAACGAGGGGTATTGACGTTGCCGGCTTCGGCCTTGCTCGCGGCATCCTGTTCGGGGGTCGTAACTCTGTTGCATAATCTACTACGTTTGCGGAGAGAGGAACCATAGAAGAACAATACCTGAGAGATCGATTGAGCGAGTGGGGGAGAAAAAGCCAAGAGAGGTCAGCTTACGAAGGGGATGGGAACGATGACGAGTCCTATGCCTGCGAATAACGTGTTGGACCATTTATACGTGAGGTCCATGAACATGTCATTTGCAAAGAGTGGAAAGGCAAAACTACCCATGTTACCTGTAAACATATTAGAAATGTGAGCTTTTGATTATCCATATAGTAAATGTTTAACATACGGCACAGGCTTTGCCCAGCCAGAGCAGAGGACGCATAGGGGCCATAGCTAGCAGACGAATCAGGGAACTCCATCAAATTGAACTGGGATAGCAGCCCTACCAGTCGGCCAAATACAAAAAGACGACCAAGTAGGCAATGAAGGCACCAAACATGAAGATCTGGACGCCAAGAAATCAGGACTGTTTCGGCAGGGGAGTAGAAAACAGACTTGCCGTCAATGCAATAACCGGCCAGATCCAGTGGAACTGTTGCGAGGCAGTCCATGCAAACATGAACATTGCCAGGGGAAACAGAACTGCGACTAGACATGTGAGGTATAATCTAGCTTCCGGACCCCTGCGAGCAACATTTTGTCTGCAAGTGATGTCTGAGAGCCACGCTATGTTTTCAAACAGTTTTCTTCACCTGTATAATTTGTCTTGATACGCGTTCGCACCCAGCCCGATGAAGGCACCGACACTAAAATGCATGTTGAAAATCGTGGGCAGAGGGATGATAGTAATTACTCACACAATCGTGGTGTATACCATCCCGCTTTGGCCAGCATTAAATCCGTATAGTGTCTTGAAAAGAGGCGAAACGGAACTAAAATGCCATAAGACTTAAAACGAGAAAGATAAAATATAGTGTTACCTGATCAAGCAGAACAGAACACCCCACATAAAGAACACCCAGAGCTGCAAGAATGGTGCCATTAGACTACCGGTTCGTCCAAAAACGCTGACGCCCTCTTACACTTATGCTCGTTGCTATAGGTTCGGTGAGCAGAACCTCTATGGACGCCCCTGAGGTGTGATATTATTGTCGGGTTTTGAACACTTACGGATTGGCCGAGTGCAAGATATCCAAACAAGTTCGCGCAACGCCGGCTGTGTTCCCTCCACTCGCGCACGATACCTTAAATCCCCAGTCTCCTTTCTCATTTTCTGCGCGATACGCCGCAGGATGATACTTTGACGGGTTTCCTTCATGGTGAACATAGCGACCACAAAGTACACGCCACTGAATCTGGAAAGACATTTTTATTAAAGGACTAGATCAAGAGCAGCAGAGAAGTAACTGACATCGCGTGAAGCCATTGGATCCATCTCCATTGAAGATGTGGCTCATATTCGATCCACCCGGATACCATCGGTCCAAATCCTGTACAAGCCATGTTTACAAGGGCAAAGAGTGACATCGGAAGCCCGCGCCTGATGAGATCGAGCTCTGTGTCAACCCTCTGAACGTCGTGTAAACAAAAAAGCACCCACTCGGCTGGTTCCCAGATATCTGCAATTGTACCACCTACCAAAGTGGAACCCGTCGAGGCAAACGCACCACCGAGGGCACGGGCGACGATGACCATCTGAATTGTATTGGACCTGCAATCCATTGAGTTTATGTGTTTTGCTCAAAATACAAGAACGAACATTGCGGCGAGCGCATAGCACAACACCGAAGCAAAAGCGGTGACGAGGTAAATTGGCCTTCTCCCAACCTCTTCGCTAAATGCTGTCGAGAAGAGCGGGACGAGTGCAAAGCCCAGTGGATAGACGCAAAGTGCGATCGTGGCCTGGAACTGAGTACAGTGCAGATCGCGTATCATGGATTCAGCTCCCATCGCAAAGGACGATGAAGCGGTGGCTGGAAAAGAAATTTAACAGTGGCCACAAGACATTGTTGGTGGGCAAGTACCTGTAACACCGGTGAACCCGCAAACAACAAGCGTAATGCACCACTTCCTGGAGCGAGAGTAGGTGACAGGGTTACGTGGATCGTTGTCCTTGAACTCGAGCTGAACGTACAAGTGAGTGAGCAGACAAGGTCGACGAGATCAGAATGACGAACACAAAATGGATCAGTCTGGAGTGAGGTTGAAGATGACCCAAGCACAGAGAAGGCAGAATTTTCGACGTCGGAGACGCTTTTGCGAAAGTCGGGCTGACTAGCAGTGTCGTAGTCGACATGTGTAACGGTCAAAGAGTGTTCTGAAGAGGTTGCACGGCTAGCGTGTCCCTCGTCAGGGGTGGTTAGGGTAGACATATTACAACTCGAAAGGAATGAATGGGCAGTTGGAGCAAGGTGACAGTGGTGAACTTTTTACTGTCCCGATTTTCATAATTTGCCGTTCAGCGCCGAAGTTGAGACATTGTAGGGCCGTTCGATTTTCCTGAGCTCATTTACCGTATGACGGCTAGAGGTGGAGCTGTGTTACGTAGATTGAAATGTGATTGAGTGACGTTGCAAGGGAGTGAACCAAATACTTGGCCGTTTCATAACAGTGATACGATTCGAACGTAGGAGGATCACCGTTTCACATGTCAGTTGGGAACGACAAAATTTTGACGACGTAGGTATCATACATGGTCCCGGGGTGTGTAAAAGAGATGCGCATCTATTAGTAGGTCAAAGAATACTAAGGGACGAAGCTGGTAAGTGTTCGAACCTGCGGCGTTGGATCAACTCACTGAGATCAACTGTCAGAGACTTCTACAACTCCGTCTGTGTCTAGAGTTCCTCTTTGAACATGCTCGCCTCGGACACGAAGAATGTCCTCTATATTCTTCAGTCGGCCATCTTCAGTATCATCCTTGAACCAGCCAAGATTATCCGCAATTAAATGCCTGTTCACACACATGCAGGGTGAGCATGGACCAGAAAGTAGCAGACGAGTGTTCCCGCACCGGTTCTTGCAACTTGAGCATTGAATGAGAACGATTCCGCGCTCGTACGCACGTTTGGTGAACGTGTGTGCTGAACGATGGTTACACCCGTCTGCCGTACACGTGAATACGATGGCAAGACGGGGCTCTGAAGAGTCGGACTGGATCCGATCTGGAGTCTCTGGCGGCGTGAGCGGTGATTTCGATTGTTCAGCCTGTGCCTTTGCAAAGCTCGCAGCAGACGCGTTTGCACGCAAAGTACCGAGTCGTTGCTGCACTTGGACCGGGTGCGAGGACCTCGAGCCTAGCGTTTTGGCCGAGCGCCATGCCAGACGAGCGAGCCTCCGAGATGGCAGCATTGTTCACGGTCGTGTTCGGCATCAATGCCGAGAAAGATCAAAATCTCCGCGAATGTCGGAGTATGAATACTGGCACGCGCTTGTGGCGTGCCAGGTTCTCCACCTCGACCGTGACCGTGACGGCCATGGCAGAACGATCACGACGGACGAAGGGCAACGCCGACAAGCTTGCAGAGTATAAGCGTATTCGAGACGGTGGGGCTAGGAAGTGGAAGGTCTGCACATCACGTCTCGTGCTCGATCGTGTCTTGACGCGTCAATCAGCCTGAAGAGGATGCCGCGGTGTACGACGAGGTCACCGAAGAACAGTACAAGAGCATCGTCAAGGGCAGGCTTCAGAGGGACGACTTTGTCGTGGACGATGGAATCGGGGGCTATATGGACAACGGTATGGACGATTGGACCGGTCACGATGATGCAGACGAGGAAGACGATGAGGAGGAGGACGTGCGGAGTCGCAAGAGTTGTACGTATGATCCAAATTGCTGATCGTATTCTCATCCTGGATCATCGAACAGCTAAGAAAAAGGCAACCGGGGCATCCACCAAATCAAAGGTCAAGCCGAAGGCTCCCCCGCCAGCTGCTAAGCCTTCCATAAGCGCGTATCGTCCAACTGTATCCGCGGAGCAGGAGGAAGATTTCTTGGCCAACCTGTTGGGAGACATTGACACGGCACCCATCCCAGCCCTCGTGCGGTCGAAGAAGCGAAAGTCTTCGCCCGTCTTGGATTGTGATGACCTCGCACCAGATCATTCCTCTTCGCCAGTGCCGTACCGAAAGAACGTCGATACCTACAGCGCCTACTCGTCCGATGGAGCTGCGGATGACGGACCTTCGTCTAACCCGGCTTCAAGCGATTTTGAAGATTACACGTCAATGATGAGCCCGAAGAAGAAAGTGCGTGTGGCCAACGGCTCAACAGTGGTGACGCCTGCTATCGAACGTATGGGCAAATTGGATGTTCACAGCGGTTCAGATGATGCATCCGACGCGTCCATGGACTTCTCAGACATCGATATGAACGCCTTCATGGATGTCGACGACATAGATGTCAAGCCTAGTGTTCCCGCCAAAAAGGAACCACCGACAGTTAGACTCGACTCCAAACCCGTCCCGAATAGTTCAAACACGCCAAAGAAGGAAGATCTTACCGCTCCATCGTGGCTTTCAGTGTACGACTCTCTCACTGTCGTCTCCGAAGACACTCTGGGATCCAAGCCCACGTTCTCCTCAAAGACATCCGTTAATGCCCTCGAAGACGACGGTAGTTTACGCATGTTCTGGTTGGACTATCTCGAACATGGTGGTAAAATCCATCTCATCGGCAAAGTGAAAGACAAGACTTCCGATACATGGGCCTCCGCCTGTCTTTCTATCCAGGGGATCGAGCGCAATTTGTTCGTACTACCTCGACTGTTGCGTGTCGTCCAGGATGAGACCGAAGATGGCCAGGTGGAGATGGTGGAGACCGACGTCGTGCCAGAGGAAGGGGACGTGTACGGTGACTTTGACAGGATACGCCGAGAAATAGGGATAAAAAGCTGGAAAGCGCGTTGGGTGACACGGAAGTACGCTTTTGACTACAAAGATGTCCCAAAAGAAACGGGGTGGATGAAAGTCGTATACTCGTATGAAGGCGAGTGATAAGCCGACGCCTCGGGTATGTAGACTTAACGTTCACAGAGCCGCAAATCCCCATGGATGCTTGTTCGCCAAATATCTACAAGATCTTTGGTACAAACACGAGCATCTTCGAGTCATTCGTTCTGAAGCGGAAGATCATGGGACCTTGCTGGCTGACAATAAAGAACCCCGTCGTGGAACACCAAGGCGTAGGTAGTCATAATACCCGTTCCGTTCCTCGCTGACTTGGGTGGCCCAGATCTCTTGGTGCAAGCTCGAAGCAAGTGTCTCGGATCCAAAGGATGTGATCCCGATAGGCGACGGTGCTCCAGAACCACCTCCTCTGACCATCATGAGTCTAGCTGTGCGCACAGTGGTGAACCACCGTGAAAACAAACGTGAAGTCGTCTGTGTTTCGGGACGGATCTGGCGTGACGGTATGTTTCGATCCACAACATGGACTGCAAATATTTTGATTTTAGTCTGTAGTACAGTTGGACGATCCGACACCGCCGGAGCAGCTGCCCTGTTCAGTGCATACATTTGTACGACCTCTGGACAGATTCCCTTCCAACTTTGAAACCCGGGCCAAAGTCAACGGGAAGGGTATGATATCGCCTGTGGCGAATGAGCGTATACTTCTCAGCAGCCTTCTCGGCAAGTGTTCAATCGCTCGTGGATGATAGACCGTTCTGATCGTCTCCCACTCTAGTCACATTGTTCAAAGCAGACCCCGATGTTTTGGTGGGCCACGACTTCCTTGGTGTTTCCCTTGACGTCCTTTTAGGACGAATGAAAGACCTCAAGGCTGATCACTGGTCTCGCCTTGGACGATTCCGGAGAGCGAAATGGATTCCGATTGGAAGACAGGGAACAAACATCAAGTTTCTATCCGGCAGACTGCTATGCGACCTCGCCAGTGATGGTGCACGCGTACGCCACCACTATTCTCATATGGCATTCCACTGATCACTTTCGTACATAGAGTATGATCTCATCTACGACATGGTCTCTCAGCGAAATGTGCAAGACGCATCTCAAATCTGAACGACAAGATATTGACCCAGATGATACTGCGACATACTTTGACGGAAGCGTTTCCTCGCCGGATATGCTTATGACGTTCGTGCGGCACTGTGAACTCGACGCCCATTACCAGATGGCCATCGCATCAAAGGTACAGATACTACCGTTGACGAGACAACTTACGAATCTTGCTGGGAACGCTTGGTGGGTGCTTGGTCCATTGATAAACTGCCGAAGCTGAACAAACTACGCGACTCCCTTAGGAACAAGACCCTGAACGGTGGACGTGCGGAACGTAACGAATACATTCTACTCCACGAGTTCCACAAACTCAAGTACATCTGCCCCGACAAGACCTTTGGCAAGAAAGCCCCCAAGATCGTTCCCGAAGCCGATGACGCCGACGGCGAGGGTGGCGGGACGAAAACCAGCAAGAGCAAACGAGACAAGTACAAGGGTGGTTTGGTGTTTGAACCCAAGCGTGGCTTGTGGGACAAGTTTATTTTGGTCATGGACTTCAATTCGCTCTATCCCAGTATCATTCAAGAGTATAACATTGATTTTACGACCGTGGAGCGGGTAGCAGAGGAGGTACGTGGGCTCAGTTTTTCATCTCGATTGGCGTTTCTGATTCGTTCAAAGGAGGGAGAGGACAAGATTCCAGAACCTCCTAGCTCTTCAGTGCCGCAGGGTGTCTTACCTCGGCTCATTGCAACGCTCGTGCAGCGTCGCAGACAAGTCAAATCTCTGATGAAGGACCGTTCGATAACCCATGCGAAGCTACTTCAGGTAACGGAACGACTGGGTGTACAAAATCAATGACTTACAATACTCGCGCGCAACTCAGTACGACATCAAGCAACAGGCACTCAAGCTCACTGCCAACAGTATGTACGGATGTCTCGGCTTTGAATATTCTAGATTCTATGCCCGACCCCTCGCCGCCCTCACGACATTCAAGGGACGAGAGATCTTGACACACACCCGTGAATTGGCCGAAAGTCTAGAGCTGGACGTGAGTGATGACTGTCCCTTGCTTATCGAAGCTGCCATCGATGACATCCCTTCTCAGGTCGTCTACGGAGACACCGATTCGGTCTTTGTCAATTCCAACGTCACCGAACTCTCCGATGCCCTCAAGATTTCCGCAGATTTCAAAAAAGCCGTCAATGACCGGTACAAGCTCCTCGAGATCGACTTGGACGGGGTGTTCGCACGACTGTTACTCCTCCAAAAGAAGAAATACGCCGCCATCAAAGTCGAGGATGGATCGCGCACTTCCACAGAGATCAAAGGTCTGGACATGAAGCGTAGAGAATACTGCGCGTTATCAAAGAATGTCTCTCAGTGGGTTGACCTTGATGATCCCATTTGGTACATACGTCTTGACTGGATGTGGTCATTTTCAGATATGTCCTGGATCAGATTTTGTCTGGGGAAGCGACGGAGATCGTCGTGGAAAACATTCACGAGTATCTGGCTACCGTTGGCTCCAACGTGCGGTCTGGCAAGGTCAAGGTGGACGATTTCATCATTTTCAAGGTGCGGTTGTTTGTAAACCGTCTTTGACCACGCTGATAACGTGAATTTCATAGCGACTGGGTAAAAATCCTGAGGACTACCCTGATGCGAAGAGCCAGCCACACGTCCAGGTCGCCTTGCGCATGAAAGCAAAGGGTGGAAGCGCACGCGTGGGGGACGTCATCTCCTACATCTTCTGCGTATCTCCTGGGGAGGAAAGCGCAAAGAGTGCTCAAGCGGATCGTGCAAAGCACCCTGATGAGTTGAAGAAAGCGGCACCGAAAGAGCTCAGTATCGATTACGAGCATTATCTGGCCCAGCAGGTGTTGCCACCCATCGAACGTTTGTGCGATCCCATCGAGGGAACCGACAGGGCGCGGTTGGCTGAGTGCCTCGGTGAGTTTGATGTGCACGTGACGGAGCCTGGTTGACTGAGAGGTGTGAAGGACTTGATCCTAGCCGTTACAAAGTCTCTGGAGGATCCGAGGCGGGTTATGCACTCACCACCCTCGACTCACAGATCTCCGACGCAGAACGGTTCCGAAACTCTGAACCGTTTATTGTCCGGTGTCGGGGATGCCAAGGGCAGATGACGTTCTCGCCTATATGGGAACGAGAGGTAAGCTCGTACCGTGCCACAACATGCATCAGACAAGCTGACCGGAGCATGTGTCTCACAGTCGTCGATCCTGCAACCCTCTGGTCCTATTTGTCCAGCATGCAACCACGGATTTGGGGAAGCCAGTCTTCAGACCCAACTCGAGGTTCAAATACGGGCTTGTATTGGACGGTATTACGAAGGGTGGACGGTCTGCGACGATGCGACGTGCGGACACCGGACGCGTTCGATGGGGGTGTATGGTCGCCGTTGCGTACGAACGGGGTGTCAGGGGACTGCTCGGTCTGAGTACTCGGACGTCGAACTGTACAATCAGTTGCGATACTTTGCGATGTTGTTCGATTCGGAAAAGGCCCAGAAGGCAGCGACTGGGAGTGCACATTGTGGTATGCGCTCGCTTTCTTAGGCAGAACGTGGTTTGACTGACGGAATGTTTTTAGAAGAAGTTGAGGGTCTTACAAAAACCAACAAAATGTTTTTGCAGGGGATGAGCACCACGGTGTACAAGCACATTAACCGCTGTGGTCGACGCTGGGTTGATCTTGGCGCATTGTTTTCGGTGACGAGGATGTAAATCGCCTGTGTATTAGACGCGCTGTATGCCTACTATCACTTTTGATGGACGTCACGGTGGTATCGATGTATGATCAACTCTAGGCTCTAGCAACTATGAATCCCGTGTCATGTGTCCCCCACGGTCGTATATCGACGTCGATGATAGATAAGCGGCAACCTGTGCAGTCCGGTACGATCTTGTTCATCGTCCTCCACGCGTTCGACGCGAAGCACCCTCGCGATGAACAACTCTGAAGCCAACCCCGTCTGACCAGACACCTGCTGCGCCTCACTCTCACCCTCCCGCATGTGTTCGTCGTCATCGTGGTCGAACGCGTGTGACTCGCTTAGGTGGGCGAGCGACAACGAGGGACGGACGAGACGACACGATAGCGCGCCGAGCGTACCTGCGAGAATGGGGAGACCGTCTCTGGAGAGCGTGTAGCGGACGAGCGGGTCCTGGAACGGACGGGGATGGAGGTCGGGTCGGGCGAAGCACTCTGCGATGTGGGGTTGGGCTGCGGAGAGGACGTTGATGACGAGGTGTGCCGGGGCCTGGGGATGTGGGTCTGGGGGGACGACGTGGGAGTTGAGTGCGGAGGCCATTCGGGAGGGGACGCGGAGGGAGAAGGCGACGAGGGGGAGCGGGTCGAGTGCGATGGAGGAAAAGGAGGAGAGGGTCGCGCCGTGGAACGCGGGGGGGAGAACGGCGGTGATGACGGCGACGGGCTGTGCGGTCTCGCGGAGGAGGCGTCGGAGGAGCTGGCGGGTGTCGTCGGCGGGCGTGTGGACGGATCTGCGAGGGAGACTGGCCCGGGTCAGCCAATTTGGACGCGTCCTCATCGACATCCTTTCGATCGAGGTGCTGACTAATATCTCACTCCGTGATCGACTGCTTTCCGTGTCTATGCTCATCACCCCCATCATCCATGCCCAACATCCCAAGAGTCATCGGACCCAAGATCGCCCAGTCAGACCAACGTGATATCCCCCACGCATGACCCCAGCACAATCCGCCCCGTGAATTCCGAGACCGCACATATCGTCAAGTCATCTTGTGATAAAACGCGACCCCGTCGTTCAACGTACACATATCCCAAGCTCAAACACACCACTCACCATCATAATCCCACGTCAGCAAGATCGACACGGCCTGCTCATCAAAGGGCGGCCGAATATTGAGCGGTACGTTGGGCTGATCAATCGGGCACCGGGACGGGTGGGCGGTGAACGCGATGACATGACGATCACCGCTCAAGCTGGATCTGAGGACCCATACGCCATGGAGTCCACTCGTTCCCAAGTTCCATGTGGATTTCGGCAGATGTTCGAATACGTCATCAAAGCCGAGTGGTATGGCCAACAATTGGGGCTCGGGTGACGTCCGCACGTAGAGTACATAGTGAAGCAGGCCATAACCTAAAGCTTGGGCGAGCACGCAGATAGAGTAGACATCGCCAGATGGGGAACGACTGCAGCGTACGCGGGAGAGAGAGATTTTCATGGACAACTCCATATACACTAACGGATGGTGGGGAATGGGAAACCTCAATGTGTACCGGATAACACACAAGGGTCGTTTGGTCGCGAGTTCCGGCTTCAAGAATTGGAGGGGGATGGGGTACGCTTCGATCGACCAACACCTGAAACAGAGAATATACGGTCCACAGATGCGTAGGGTGAGGACGTAATTCCTTGGTCTCTAATATGCGACATACAGTATGACACCACAGTTCAGAACGAGGGCATGATGCTCACCGCCTCGTCGATCTCTTCTTGATCTAGAGCGACACTCAATCGGCTCTGCGTACGCCAGTCCACCAACTCGATCGTGGTGTCAGAGACCTCCAACAAGACGAGACACGAATCCGGATCGATACTGCTGACATCTTTGAAACGCGTGTCGAGATTCGCTACCTCACGGAAGGATAACTCGGTTTCATTCGTGTCTGATGCGTTCAAAGGCAAGAAGATAGAAAAAACGCGTGCTCTGGAGGGTGACCGGTCAAGACTATCCATCAGGCATCGACTACGCACACTGCAACGAGACGACTGACCTGGTGCGTTGGGAAACGACGACGTAGAGGGTGGAATCATTGATAGACATACTATATGTGGCGAAATGCCAGTCGACGAGCGTCAGAGACGCACAAGGGAAAGATGGCAGCCCCGCAGCCCGAGATGACGCGAATTCCCATGTGTCCCATATGCAAACCGTCGTTATATTGTCTGCGGAGAGAATGAAGCGCTCCGATAAAAACGATAGCGCAGCCAAGGGACCTCTTTTGCGTGTTCGTCCGTCGGGGATGATGTGGTGCTTGATATCGCTGCCTCTGAACGTTTGAAACAACTTTTCGGTTTTGGACGCTCCCACGAGGAGACGTTCAGATCGCCAGGTTTCCAGCGCTGCGAATTCGCTATGAGAACAACTGAGAGGGTGTGTGTTGTGCATGCGGTCGCACACGGTGGTCCACAGACGGGGATCTTGAGTGAGTGCGAGAAAGTATTTGCATGTCTGACAGGGAAAGAGAGGATATGTTAACCGTCAAGAGCAAGAGAAGTCTGTATGTTACCTTGCGCAGGGCAAGAATGGACTCGGGGTCTGCGAAGCAAAGAATGTGATGGTGCAGTTCCGCCGGAAAACGATTGAAACTCGTCGTCGTCGCTCTCGGAACCACAACATCTGGATCTCCCCGCATCGCGTGGATTCTGAAATTCGGTAGGTTGCAAGATGTTGAGAAACAAAAGGGCGACAGACTAGCTCAGCACGATAAACACTTGTCGATTATCGGCGATTGGGTGTGCTAGACATCAGTGTAGTCAGGTGACACGTTCCTCACAAGTTACAACCCGGCTTGATGTTCGTTCGTCTGGAGGACTTTTCACGGTCAAGACGCCGCCCTCCATCTTGGCTTTCACATCCTCGGCGCTCTTTTTGACGCGCCAGTCATGACTCGTGATCAGACGATCACGATTCCTCAGGCTGTAAGCAATCCTGAGATCCCGACCGGCGACGGCCAACTGCAACGCACGAGAGAACTTTAGCCCATCCTCTTCGAGTCGGGCACGCGCGTGCGACACCAGTGTCGCCAAAAATCGGCAAGACGGTGGGTCTCTCTCTCTCTCGAATCAAAAGTCGTCATGGGTTCTGGCGTTCCTTTGGGGTTTCGGAGTCGTCGCTCGAACGGTCTGCATCTTCTCACAGAGTCCCGCAGAACTAGTATATGATCAAGCTCGCTACGACTCGTCGTATCGCGTGTGCAAAATTCAAGACTACACTGTCCCGAACTTTGTTTATGCATATTTGAATTCTTCCGGAAAAGGAAAGAAAAAGGTGACGTCAGTGTAACCGACGAGAGTACACTACTACACAACTCTGAGCCGCATCCGCTCACCATGAAACGAGAGATAAGTTATAACCCTCCATCGACATCCCTGAGATGTAGCGCCAGCCCCGACGTCTTCAGAGAAGCGAAATGGCACCCACACGCGAACCTAGCGCGATACGCCCCGTCCACTCGGACACCGCACATATCGTGATGTCATCTTTCAAACAAAACGGTAAACACAACCCAGACCTGCCATACGCATACGAATGACACGCGTACCTCGAAGATCATACGACGAGATGACATGGACGACCCTGCCATCCATCGTCGGCATCTCGTCCAGCGTGTCCCCGCCCGAGACCGAATCTTGTCCTGGGACAGAAGGCTCTTCCTTGGTGCACAATCGACTCGGGTGAGTCGTAAACGCCACCACCCTCCGATCAATGCTCCCCCTCTGCCTATCTACCCACACGCCACGTAATCCCCCCGATCCCAACGACCACGCGGAGACATACATCCGTCTGATGATATCGTCCAACGTGTATCTGATGTTGGTTCCCGGAATCAACGACGACGGCTCCGGCATCCGGATACCACCCTTGGCAAGAACTTTGACAGACATCGAAGGCACGGGCGTGGTGGTCACGCGAATGCGATAGTGGAACATTCCTTGATAGACATCGTTGGTGAGCATGAAGATGGTGTAGACTTCGCCGGACGGGCAGCGCGACACTCGTACGTGGGAGAGAGAAATGGCTCGAAAGCAGACCGGGCCGAATCGGTGCCGAAGCATGGGCAGGGGATTGGCCGTGGGGGTATCTACAGGGACGGGGTATGCCTCCACAGAGCGAACCCTGAAACACAGGATATAGGGGCCACAGAATCGCAAGGATGTGAT
Source organism: Boletus huronensis (assembly GCA_038093155.1). Lineage (NCBI taxonomy): Eukaryota > Fungi > Basidiomycota > Agaricomycetes > Boletales > Boletaceae > Boletus > Boletus huronensis. Next base: position 10,220 of record JBBPRS010000245.1, on the reverse strand, counting down.
CCCATTCCACTGAGGTATAAAGCGGGCGTAAGGGAACGATCCACGAGCGAGCGATACGATACTCACCCCGTCATCGAGGTCATCCGATTGAATGTCTACAGTGGATCGTCTGTTATCATCGCGCCAGTGCAGGACATGAATAAAAGTTGGAGCAAAGTACAATAAAGCACGACCCGAGTACGGGTCCATGTCTTTGAGCAGTTCTGTTTCACCCAACGGAAACTCTGCTTCCGGATGCAAGCGCCCCTGATGGTTCTCGCTTGTTTCCAGCGAAGGGAGGGGAACGGAATAAATGACGGCACTGGACGCGATCAGGCATCAATTGACAAACATCCGAAACGACAGACCTTTGATGGTCCACACGGACACGGGCAATGGCGATATAGAGCGTAGAGTAGCAGTGGGCGTAGCCGATGAGGTTCGACAAGGTAAAGTGCGCCCAGGGGGAGGACGCGACCGCGGGAGATGACGACGAGAGCGTAGACGTGTCCCAGATGATGACCGCGGTATTATCCACGGAAAGCAGGAAGCGGTCTGAGACGAAGGTGAGCACGCGCCAGGAACACGTTGAAGCGTTCCTCGACGAGTAGGGCTGTTTCACGGCGGGGATGTAGTGTGCGGTGCGTTCTCTGAGTTGCAGAAACGAAGCTTCGACTCTGTACGCCACAACGAGCACGCGTTCAGCCTGCGGGGACGACATGGCCATGAACTCTGTTCGAGAGCAGGGTAGAGCCTGTGTTGCGCGCAGACGGGCAAACATGGTCGACCAAAGGCCGCGTTCTTGTGTGAGCGCGAGGAAATACTTGCATGTCTGGTAACTCGGGTCAGGCGTCGGGTGTCCGTGCGAGTGGGGAGAGGTTGGTTACCTTTCTAAGCGCAAAAATGTCGTTCACGCCGAGAGAAGGGATGATCTCGTAGTACAGTTCTACCGGGAGCGCAAAGACATCGATTTTGTCTGCATGCATTTGCGAGGAGGGAGCGGAGTGACGCCGGGTGAGGCTGCACCGGCCATCGGTGGAGGACTGGCGGCACTCTGATTGGTTGCGAGACAAGGGGGTGCGTTGGTGTCGTCATTTCATCGTTTCAAGATGGCGCCCTGGTTCCTCAGCCACACATAAACCTCGCAGCTTGCCATCATACCGTGCAGCAGGCCAAGTACATACGTCCAACGAACTATATGGTAGGGGTTTAATGTAGTGGTGGTTGTATGAATGTCATTAATTAATATGAACAGGGGTGCCCGATTCAAGGTGAGTCAGACGAGGACGGTTCACTGAACAGCCAGGGGTCAGATCTACCCTTCTTGATCGGGGGACGAACCAGCCGAGATCTTCGACCCGCATTCGACATGTCCGAGTCCGAGTCGTTGGGCACGGTGCTCCTCGGACTCCGGGACCAGCCGTCTGGATCATGGGTGATGCTGGGATCACTGAAGAAGAACAAGTTGATCAGGGAAGGAGCCAGGTCAAACGCGGGCACACTGCTCACCGCGCGCCAGTCCTGTTTCTCGCAATCTGTAGCGGTAATGCGCATCCGTCCGAGCTACCGACAGCAGTCTCATCGATCGTCGTGTCTCTCGTCCGTTGTCTTGCGGGTCGAGGGGTGCTTTCGTGTTCTCCATCGTTGTCGAGCGAATTAAATTTGCTGAACGAGTTCTTCCGCTCGTGTGATGCAGTGTTGGGATCTGCGCCCCGCTCCCTCGTCTTGTTCCTCCCTCGGCTCGCCTTGGGTTTCAAGTCGCAGACGAGCTCCACCGAGTCACTGTCCGAACCGTTTAGCTGCGGCCTCGCCCTGGCACCCCGCCCCCCGTTCTTTGCGGTACGCGCGGACCGCCTGTTCGTCAAACTGTCCACAGACGTCGCATCCGATTCCGAGTCACCCATGACAGCCCGCTGCCTCGTCCCCCGCCGTGTCCTGCGCGTCGCACTCGTCTCAGAGACCCCCGACGTATCCTCCGTTTCGATCTTGCCTTCTGCATGTGCCTTGGTCTCCCTCGCTTGTTGCGCCCGTTCCAACGCCTTCTCCCGCCGACTCTCCCGCGCCTGGGCACGTTGTGCAGCTCGCTCTTCCTCCAACATCTCTTTTTCGACCTTTTCTTCCTCTGCAAGTTCTTTCCGCCGGGCTCTCGCTCGTTCCATGACGATTTGGTCCGCGACACCCATCTCGTCGTCATCGACACCGGCACCTTTGCGTTTGTTCTCGCTTGTGTCTGGGAACATGGCGACGCCGTATTGTGCGCTTTCACGCAGGGTCACGATCGCATCTTCGATGTCGACGCAGAGATCTTGCGCAATGAGTCGAACGGCTGCCTCGGGTACGAGAATGCGCTGAATGAATTCAGCTGGTGCAAGCGGCGCAATCAGAGACGCGTCAAATGTCGACGGTGGAAAGAGATCAAAAAGAGTCTGATGTATGATGACCGAACCCTGCTCGCCATAGCTGCCAACGGTCATGGGCATCTCTGATAGGTCACGAATAAAGGAACGACGTACTATCCCGGCTGCGTCCTTTCGAAGCTTGCGAATTGACCCTTGACACCGACCACCGTACGACTGCCCTGCTTCTTCACCTCTTTCTTCACCTCTCTCCAGAAAACGCTCTTACTCCTTGATCCTCTAGGTCTATCGTCGGTATCAAGGTCCTCGATATCGCTGATATCATCCTTGTCCAAAATAATAGCTTCCAAATCATTCTTCATCTTCTTGACTCTAATTGGAACCTTTGTAAAGTCGATCATCTTCGGCCAGCCTCTCTCAGTCGCGATCGGCAGCTGATGCGATTCGAAGCGATGCCGTTGACAAACGGATATGTAAACCGTCAATGGTGCTTTCAAGCCACACCGATTTCTCGGTCGTGGATCTGAAACCGACTTTTTGCGTGCCGTTGCAAGCAAGTGTTGGAGAAAGGGAGTGGGATGGGATGGTAATTCCTCGTCGCAATAGGGACACATCTTTGAAGGGTCTCGAGCGTAACCCAACTCGACTTTATGCGAGGGTTCGTGTGAGAACAAAAAACGAAAGTCACCCAGAACATCGGCGGCTTACTGGAATCGTCTTCCATGGGTTCGTGCAGATAATCGAGCGTGTCCACCACCCTAAAGAGGTTCGCAGCGGTGAATAAGTGAACAGGGCCGAGAGTAAAGAAGACGCACCCCGAACGCAAGTCTTTGCGCTTTTTCGCAGTATGCCCTTGTTCGGCAACGCTATCATCAGACGAGGCACGCTTCGTGGATTTAAGACTGCGCGTGCTGGGCGACTTTGACCGCTGATCGATACCCGCAAGTATCTGAGAACTCATGGGGAACGGTTTGGGACCATCGCGCTTCCCCGGGCCGTCTGTCAAGTCGATGTTGTCCTCGTCAGGGGACTTTGCACGTGCCTTGCCTTTGTCCTCTGAGGAAGAGAGAGGTGACAAGTTGGGGAAGGTAGTTCCACGGGAAACGGGTTTCGTTCTCAATGGAGAAGGAAGCGGGATCGGTTTGGGAGTGTGCACGAACGTCGCGGCGCGCGATATAACAGCCTTCTTGGTCTTAGTGGAGGAGGCATCGCCGCTCCACGCACCGTCGGAGACATTTTCCTTTGCCTCTAGTGACATGGGGAATTCTTGTGGTTCTCGACGCGACAATGAAGGAACGGTTGGTTTGTTGATAGTCCGTTTGCTGTCCGCATTTGCAGGTAGTTCGGGCGTCTTGCCGTGTAGCGGTAAACCGCGCTTCGGTGCCGCGGGACACGGCGTGGATTCTGGGCTGCTGTCACGCTGACGAGGGGCAGATTTCATGACGATGCGCGGCTGTGGGCGAGGTTTGGCGGGTGATCGTGGGGTATCCTTGGCTGTTGAGCAAGACGGTTTGGAAGTGGAAGACTCCTTGGTATCGGTGAACCGACGGGGAGCAACACGTGTCGCACTGGGACTCCTCCGACGCGTCGAGGAAGTCTCGGAGGACCTCTGCCGCGAAGTGGAAGGACCACTCGGCGGACGGTCATCGAGAATCTCAATATCGTCCGATATCGGCTTGAACAAGTCTTGAGAGTCGGTAAGAGATGACGATGGTGGAGGCACCTCTGTTACAGCGTCAACGGCAGGGGGGCTCTTCTTGTTTTTCGTGAACCGAAGCCCCTTCAGGGTGCTGAACGACGATGGCTTGTAGTCGGGGTGTGCAGTGAGAACACGGCCGTTGACGCGTACTGTTTCCTCCTCATCAGAAGGCGTATCTATTTTCTTTCCCTTTACGACGCGCTTCGAGGACGAGGGCGCGTCGCCTCCCTTGATGTTTTGGGAGGACAGCAAGAGCTCGTCGTCACTCTCGTTTTCCGAAATGTGAGATGGTGGCTTCCGCGGTCCTGCAGGGAGCGCTGCTGCTGGCTTAAACTTGCTCTTGGACGATTTCCCATAGGTAACCACCGGCTTGAGAGGACCAAGGGACGAACCAACGTCCTGAAAACCAACGCCTTCACCGGACTTGACGGCAGCTGGACGCTGGGACATGCGATGAGAAGGATCTGAGAAGACGTCCTTGTTGGTAGCCTTGGTTCTGTTATAGAGCCGTTCCATGGCTACGGGGACGAGCGCGGCGGGGGTGACGCGCTTTCAGTGCTTCGAATTGGCGCGCGGCGTTGTTGTGATGTATTTAATTCTAAGGGTGTTGCCACACAGAGCCAAACAAACCGGGCCGCACTTCGGCCCGCGACAAGGGTTGGACGTGTGTAACGGACTCACAGTAAGTACCTTACCACACACAGAGCCAATTCAACTCGTTCGACGAGTTTCAAGGAACAGATTACCATGGTTACGACAGGCTTCCAGCTATACAAACTCATAGATACCCACTGGTCTCTCCTCGAGTTCTCCACAGCATACGAATCTAGGGCTTCACCTACTAGCAACCGACTGTCCGAGAACTCTTCGGAGTACTTGTGACTTTCCAACTCTTTCGGGAGTGCGCCGTCACAACGTGGGTTATTTAATTTTGCAAACCCCCTTCAATATTGGCGACGACTTCGATTGCCGATCTTGGACACGAATTGGATTCGCAGATGCTGATCGGAAATTTGGACGATACGAGCCGGGAATGCGGGGATGAAGAAGAGAGCTCGGCGGTGGGGGATTAAAAGCGCGGCTCGAACAGGCCCGCTCAAAATTGACCATGCCCACAGTGTCTCCCCACTATAAATAAGCGTTCCCGTCGCTCACCTGACCCCCTCGTCGTGCCCAGCGATGTCTCCCAGAACTCCCTCCCTGCCGTCCACGATACACGGCCCAGACGCGACCCTGCTGGTATGTTTCTGCCTCGCTCCTCGTCGTCGCTCACATCTCCCACAGGTCGAGTTTGAGCAGGGAGATCCCCGCAATCCAATAAACTTTTCCACTGCCAGAAAATGGGGCATCACGATTACCGCCTGTGGCTTCACTGGCATCACCGGTCAGTCTCTCTCCGTAGCCACCGCCGCTCATACCGATTGCTATTCCAAGCCGGCGCCATCTCGTCCTACACCATGGGCATGCCAACAATGGTAGACGACCTTCACTGCTCCACCTTTGCAGCCACCGTCGGTTTTAGCGTATACCCAATCGGGTTCGGTCTCGTCCCGCTTTTTACCTCTGCCTTGTCAGAAGAGTTCGGACGCTTCCGTTTGTACATCGCGACAACCTTCCTCTTCATGCTTGCACATGTCATGATTGCCCTGCAAGTCGCTCCCCATAGGATCCTCGGTGGCTGCGCTAACTCGTTCGATAGAGCTCCGAACATACAAACAGTGATCGTCGCTCGCTTCCTCAGCGGCTCGTTCGGATCGACGGGTGCAACCCTTGTCGGAGGTACCATCGCCGATATCTGGAAGCCCGATGAGTGATTATCCCATGGGTTACCATTGTCGAACGTCGCTTATGATCTCAGGCGCGGTTTTCCCATGGCACTCTTTGCGACAGCGGCGGTGGGTTCCACCGGTTTTGGACCCTTACTCGCAGGTTGGATTGAATCCAACAACTACCTAGGCTGGAGGTGGATTCAGTGGATTTCTGCCATGTAAGTCGACCAAGTGACTCGAGGTCGACTATCACGCGACCATTCTGTGTAGCGTCAGCGGTATCTGTTTTCTCACCCTTCTGCTGTTCTTGACGGAGACACGGACCGATATTATTCTCACCCGCCTCGCGCGCAAGATGAGAAAGATGAAGCAAGATGACCGATACCGCGCAAGAGCCGAAATAGACAAGCCTAGCCTCTTCACGCTGATCAAGATATCGACCACTCGTCCGATCAGTGGGTGTTACTCCTTAAACGCTCGAAATGCCCTGATGCCTAGCCAAAGGCTTGCTCTTGACCGAACCGACTGTTCTGAGTTTTAGTGTAGGGGCACTTTTTCGTTCCTTCCTCTCGGCTGATCATGAGGCTCACAGCTTTGGATCGGTTTCACGTGGGGTGTCTTGTTTTGTTTCATCGAGTGGGTGGCTATATGCGCTTCACGTTCACTTCTGACAGCGCACAGCTCAATTTCTGGAGAAATGGAGTCCATCTATGACTTCACCGTCGGTGAGAGAGGGTCAACTTACATCTGCATCACGTCTGTATCATCCTACGCTTTCCATGGCTGTCCGCTGACCCGCTCGTACAGCATCGGGAGTGTCCTCGGATGGATCGCAAACCTGTACCAGGAAGTACTGTACAAGTGTGTTCCTATCGTCTTGCGTTCCGAATGTGGAAGCTGAAATGATGACAAGGAAATACGTCGTCAGGAAAGGCCCAGAAGCACGACTCTGCCTTGCACTCGTCGCTGCCGTCTTGCCCCCGACCGGTATGCTCATTTACGCATGGACTGCGAGGATGTACATTCATTGGATCGTACCTCTCATCGGTCTGACGGTGAGTTTCCCCAATCGCCTTCCATGGCAAGATGATCCGAGCATTGCGTCGACAGGTCTTCATGATTGGTGTATTCATCATTTACCAGGTCGTCTTCGTCTACCTTGCTGACTGGTACGTCTCCCTACCATTCCATCATGACACATGGCGAATCCCACTTTTTTCTCTGTCAAGCTACGGACCGTACGCGTCATCTGCGTTGGCAGGTCAAAGCATGTGTCGTGCGTACCCGCTCCACGGAAATTTGCGCCGGCATCTGACGTGTTCGACTTCGCTATGGGTTTGATCTTGGATGGATTCTGAACAGGAAACCTTCTCGGAGCGTTCTTTCCGCTCTTTACGCAACAAATGTACGGCAGTCTTACGTACGAGTGGGCGAACACGCTCTTCGCGCTGATTTCGGTGGCCATGATCCCTATTCCCTTTGTCAGTTTTGTTCCATTTCTTTTTTTCTTTGTGGGGTGATGCGCCACTTGTGCTGGTGCTCCCCCATCCCCTTTGTCCCCATCCTCCTCGCCTTGCCATTTCTGCACGTGTCGTCCCAAACTCACCTCGCGCATATATGCATTGACAGATACTCTTTTTCTACGGCGCGACGATCCGGAAACGGAGCAAAGTCTCGCGCAAGATCCTCGCGTTGGTAGAAGAGAAACGCATGTTTGATGGCGGAAACGCGGACAAGGAATGAAAGGATGGAACTCCGTCTCGCGTCTTGTTCTCTCCCGCCCGTGGTCTGCCCAGGCTTTTTTGTCCGTCGTCACTCCCGCTCCCGCTGCACGCTGCCTGCGCTTTTTTGCGCTCTGCACATACTGTCGTTTTTCTCGTTTCCGCCTAGATCCGTTTTCGAGTATCGCCCCCCCCTTTTTTTTTTCTCTCGCGCACGCCCAATCCCATCGTCATCGTATTGTTTATCCAGGTCTACTCGGCGCCCCATCAAGGTACACACACACACACACGTTCCACGGACATATATTCGCACCAACACGCAGATAAAAACGAGCTGTTCGTTATCGATGATGATGCATCGATTCGTGAATAAGAATGTGAATCACACTTTTTATACGAGCTTGCTTTTTGTTATTTATTTATTTTTTACCCTACGTACTGTACCACGGACGTCTATCGCTTTGTGTTCTTGAACGAGGTTGGTTACAAAAGGTCCCGCTTGGGCAAGGGCCCTTGAATTCACCATGTCATGTTGTATATGCGGTCGTGGGTGATTTTCGCCATCACCGTCTCGTCGGCTTTGAAGGACGACCGGCCGGTAGGCACGTTATCTAGTCGTGCGTACAACGTTTTCCTCGCGTCGCGCACAAATAGCATAGGAAGAAGAACTCGGATTGAAAAATCGACATTCCCTCGCCCATGCAAGTATACGAGCTTCCCAAGACGACCCATCCGTACCGATCGAATCTATCGACCCTCTCCTCGGCGACTCGGGCCGCCCCCATCACGATACAACGTTGAAAAAGTCGGTAAACCCTCTCCTCTCTCAAACGTGCCCATTTGTTCCTAGACAACCACGCCCGTCTACATCCGACGCACCGTCGCCCTCCGAGCCCCTCGCCAACGCCAACGTGTCCCCCCAATGACGCACCTCGGGGTGCCTCAAGTACGGCAAGCTGTTGTCAAAAAAGCACTGTAGATCGCTTCGATCGCGTTCGTGCGCTTTCTCGTATTCGTAGGCTGTTTGCGGAGACGCAGAGATGACGTATCAGCTCTCGAACGTCCCCGAGGAAAGAAGAGAGCGTCGGATGCGAGGACGTACGTACCTTGGAGTGCCATCTCGAGTCTGTCGAGATCTGAAGAGAAAGAGGGGAGTCAGAACGAGGCGTTCAAAGGTCAACATGGTCAGAGGATGCGGAAGGGGACGCGAGTACGTGCCTTTGACAAACTTGGCCTCGGAGGTCACGCCTTCTTCGTATTCCTGTAAAACACAGTGGTGTCAGCAAGTCCGTGCGGTCCTCGTCCCATCGCGTCCACAGAAAACGACGGGGGGACGCAGGAACGAACCTTCCATAGCGCCTCGATGCGTAGCGCTGCTGGACTTGCATGCAGCATGTCATGTACAAAGTTGTGCATCGCTTCCTGTTGGCGCGATCGAGTTTCGAGTTCTGGATACGGACCCCCGGATGATGCGAACCCTTACCTCCTCGAGCCGTCGTTTCTCTTCCTTGGGGATCCCTTCGCGGGGGGTGATGTCCCCGACTTGTATGCACGTGAGTAGCTCGTCCTGTCCCCAAGGAGAGGGAAAGCAGGGGCGACTTCACCTTGTGCCTCTGCGAGATCGTGCACGACGCACATCATCACACACCTATCATACGATCTTGTTGAGCGAGCGTGGGCAATGGGCAGAGAAAGCAAGACTGACTTGGACACGTCGAGGGTCGTCGCGTCGGACGTACACATGGCCAACACCGCCATGCGGTACATGTGGTCCGAGATGCTGTGAGGCGAAATCAGCGCGAACGCGGCACGTGTAGACGACATCTAGACCGTCTACCTCTCTGGATTCGGAATCTGCGGACGAGGTCAGCGATGATCGAGTCAATCTCTCGGCTCACATTGTGTTCGGTCCAGCCTGTGCGATCTTGTGTCTGTGTGTGCGGGGTGAGTGTGTACACGAACGGCGATGGTTGTGGGTGACCTTGAGTCTCTCGAGGACATGGAAAAACGCGAGTCTGTCCGTGTCCGGGTTGCCCGTTGGTTGGTAGGGCGGGGGGAAGGTGCGTTTGGTGGTCGACATGGGCAACTGGAATGTCCGATGTCCGATGTCCGATAGATAAGATAACGAAAGCAGAGCTATCTGATTGGGCGGTGGACCAACGTAATAAGAGACAACGAGGAGGTGCTACGATACTTTTGTGGACGATACGGCGGCCGCCCTGCGTCTCTTGGTGCCGCGTCTTATCTCGATCAAATCAGCTTCTATCTCGGCGTCTTTGGATGGACCGAGGAATGCGAGGCTCTTTCCCAAGCCTCCGACGCCGACCATGCCTTGGTGGGTGCCGCCACCCTTGTTGCGTCGCCGATTGCCGTTGTTTTGGCCATTTCCGGGGCCAGATGCAACGTGGCCGTTTGTGAGGGTGACGGATGTGAGCGAGAAGGGGAATGGGGAGGGGATCTCATCGACGGAGAGGGAGTGTGGGTTGGTGAGGGGCCCAGAGGTGATGGGGGTCGCGATCCCGTTTCCGAGAGCAAAGGACGGATGGCCGAGAGGAGTGGGAGGTGGGGAAGTGCCGAGTTTGTTGCGTAGTTTACGGGTGATGTGGGCGCGGGACTGGGAATCTAGAGAGACGTCTGGGGGGAGGCTGGTGAGAGGATGCGTGGGGGGGACAACAACGTGAAGACGGACCGTTTA
>JBBPRS010000244.1:0-33318 GCA_038093155.1 Boletus huronensis | reverse complement strand
GTTCTGTACCCTTGCGTTCGTCGCGTATGGGTGTTTTGTCGGCGCACGCTTCCTGTGCTTGCGGACGCGCGACGCAGATAAACGGTCGTGCAAGTATTACAGTGTGAGTGCTCGATGGATGTGATGGCTATCTTAATATATACTGATGGGGATGGATGTGTCCTGTAGGTCTGGTTCTCGCTCCATCACTTGCTACCCGGATACTGGAATTATTTCCATGGCAGCAGCGAGGTCAGAGGGGGCGAGCTGCTCCAAAAAACCTGGGACATGTTTTCGGGTACATCATTCCTGAAGGCATTCTGAGAAGAAAGATCGTGAGCGTCGTCGTCTAGATGTCAGCTTTGGAATTCTAAGTCACTAGCGAGAAAAAAGTTTCGATCTTGATATCTATATTTATGTAAAAAAAAACATTTTAATCTGTTCGTCCAATCTGTACAATACCTGCCGACTGAATATGCACTATGCTACAAATCTAAACGATTTGTATGTACTCTATCTCGTATCGATACAGGGAGTCAAAAATACAAGGGAAAACAAATCAAACGAATGACGACACCCCCCAGCCCAAACTTCTCCCCTGTGTCACCCGGCGATCCTCCATGTCACCCATGTCGCAAACCCTACCAATGCAGCAGTCCAAATACCAACACCGATACGCACGTCCCCCGACACGCCGTTTGTAAATATTCCCGGAATACCGCTCCGCGTCACGGTTGGTCGCGGCGCGAGGGGTACACCCCCAACCCCGGTACCCCGGGCAGGTGGGAGCGAAGCAGGTGCCGGCTCCGCGATCACTAGCAACACCCAGAGAAAGGCGTAAACTAGGGATAGAAAGGTACAGAGAGTAGAGACGTACTTGGATAACCCTCGTGCTCCACTTCCGCGCGGTGTTTGTCGTCACACAATTGTTTCCCTGCATTGGGATCGACAGTCGAGAGTAGACCCACCCGAGGTGGATTTTGAGATGGGCGCGTGAGGGAGCCGTAATGAAATGCGGCCAATACACTGAAATTGACATGGGGTAAGAATGAGTGACGTTAAGCGACATTCATTTCGGATGGCCGAAGGCTCCTTCTGGAAAACGGGATAGGCTCCCGTATAAAGGGGGGGAAATGCGTGCCATATTGGATACCCCACATCCCAATCAAGATAGGGTTCTCCATGACGAGGGCACCGATCCAACCTGACAGCCGAGATTCTCAGGTGAGCAGGTTATATACGACGAACATCCACCCGCACTATGCCCACCACAATCCACACACCCCCATGCCAAATCGTTCACAGAGAAGAAAAACCCACCCACCCCTTTAGGAACGGAGCTCCCAAGTTCCAGCTATACAGGTATCCAGGGCCACCCGAGACAGGAACGTCTGTCGGTACCACATTCACAGAACAAAGGTCGGGGTCCCCTGGACGAACTTCGCCGACGAAATCACGAGGGTCGACAGGAAATAATTTACCACCGATCTGAAATACCAGGCTGTGTGGTGGCGAACAGGCAAATCGTGGCCCTCCGAGGAGAGCCAGGATCTGCGCGACAACGTCAGGGGGACCACGAATGAGTGAGTTTCCCTGTTGATACGACAGAGTTATGATCGATAAGCTTAAGCACAGAGCATGAATCACCAACCGTATCAATCAGCGCCGATAGAGAAATGTTCGCGGATGACATTTTGGACCTTGCCAACTTGACACCGTCGAACCAGACATCATCTAATGGGATCTCCCATGTTACTGGGTAAACCTATTCAAGTAAGCAGCGGTACGATCGTCGATCGTCACTTGCATTGAACGAACCTCTCCAGGAGCATCCGATGGGGGGCTCAACCCACCCTGGGACAGGGAATAACCACGTACGCTTACCCAGGTCAAGCTTTCGCTGTGTACAGATGGCGGAAGCTGTCCGATGGACAGCATCCCTTCATTTCCTCCGATCTGAATGGTATCCCGCTGGAGCGTTATCGAGAACATCGGAGAGTCCAATATCCCCTGAGCCACGAGGCGTGGGATGAGCGGGCCATAGCTTACAATGGACGACTTGAGCGCAGCCGTCGTGGTCAACTGTCGCATGGAACGCACAAGCGGCGCCCCTGCTTCATCGCCTAGATCGTTCGTCAGGAACCAGCGTGTGACAAGATTTTTAAGGCGATCGGGAAAACGGGAATTGGCGTCAATGGTTTCTGAAGGCACGTCACGGTGCACCAATGTACTCGCACCACCATTCTGACTTAGGGATAGATCGATCCAGAGGAGACTTAAAACCTCAATCAACACCGGGCAAGATCGCCTTCAAGAATCGACCGACGCACCTATTAAAAGGGAATCCCAGGCCAAAAATACCAGCTGAACCCGTCTGGATGACGGACGTGTTCGTGGAATTGATCGCGGAAAAGTACTGATCCTGTAAACCCAATCCAGCCAAGGACACAAAATCAGATCCAATCGGACCTTCGGCGTAGGTCCCCGTGTTGGAATCCCCGTATAACAACGTCGCGTCCAGATGGGCGGGACGAAAGCTTGAGAGTGGGTACAACGGGACTTTGTTGGACGAACACGTTTCCTGACACGACGTAGACAAGACCCATAGATCGGAAGATCCCGTATCTTGCGATAGATGATGTCAGCACGCCGCAATCGGACAAGTTTAGTGATTCCTTACCCAACACGACGGGTATATGCGTCTCGCCGACTTGTATCTGGACATTATACGTCCTGATGATTGACAGAATCAGCGATCAGAAGGGAAAGAACGCGAAACTCGTGATTACATGTCCTCGAAATCACCAAGGCCGATGGATCCGGTGCTCACAGAGCGCCGCGAGCGTTTTGACCCCGGCCTTCGGACGATGGGGACATGAATACCTCCGGAAGTTCGCTTTACCTCTGTCGCGTCAGATTGAGATTGACAACTGACTATCAAGGATACGAGCACGAAGGCGCGTCCGACGCGAGAACCGCCCATTCCAGCGTAACGCACGTGGATCCTTGATACGAACTGTATTCCCGCCGGGCTCTAGATGGTCACCTGCGTAGAGAAAGAAACAGGTAAAGGAATGTGCTATTGGTCAGTGAACTGCATTACTTTGCTTGCGTGGGCTGAAATTCCTACTACATGTGACTTAACCATTACTAAGCAATCCTGTGGAATGCATACAAGACAGTGATCAGGCCAATACACGAAGATAAAGAAGATATAGCCTCGGATTTATTCGTACAGGATGAATGACCATAATCTCCCCAGGTCCACATGACATGTTCACGGCGTCGTAACCAGACTTCCTCCACTGAGGTGCCCGTATAGGGAATCGCTCGACTCAGTTGAGTGTTGTCCCATATTGAAATCGGGAGTAAATATCGACGAAACATCCACAGAGTTATCGCCAAACATGCTCAGCACCTCTGCCGGGGACGACATGTACACGCCTGGATCCATTTCCATAGTAGTCGATGTGTCCAAGAACGAGGGGAGCGCAAGTGATGAACGTCGGTTGGCAGTGAGATATTGACCAGCTGACCCGCCAGTAGCAGAGGTTGGAGAGAACGATTGGCTCGGCTGAGGACTCGTCAGACCGACAGTAGGGTCGACAAAGAACTCGGACGGCGAAAATGCCTCCGGGCTGCTGTGGTGGGAACCACCATCACTCCCGGTCCCTTTCGCCATGCTGGGGGTCTTTTTGCGTACGGGTCTTAGCCATGGAGGTCGTGTGTTCGACTGTTCTTGGGAGTCAGACCGAGACGGTTCAAGGGGTATCTGCGTGACTGAGCAAGCAGGTGAGTCTTAATAACCGCCATCAGGACTTGAAATCAACTCACGGCGACAGAACTCCTCCATCAAGTCCCCTGATCTCTGGCCGCATACATATCTCCCACTGAACCGTCGCAGCAACCCGACACACGATCGAAGGGCTTCGAGAGCAGGCTGAATCAGGGGCTGGAGATTCTCACTTTTGCAGTTGATTAATACAGCCAAGAGGGTACGCCCAGCTTGAGTCAACTGGTGAATGACATGGACCCCGTCTACAGAAGATGAACGGTGACCACACAGGATAATCAACATAAAAGTCAACTCACAATAAGTCATCAGTCCCTTGGCTGCGACTTGCATGTGGGACGAGATGATCTGCAACGCACACGCATGGGCAGCGGCCATGGCTTCTTGCTCAGTGTCGCCAGGCTCTTCTTCGGTCGTACCGCTGTACACCCTCTCTGCCACGAAATTGGAAAATCGGTGCCTATGAATCAACATCCTGACAAATTGTTCAGCGCAGTGGAGTCGTACTGCTTGCGTGACCCTGATGACATCATCGCTAGCCAGCGTTTCGGAAGTATGGGCCCAATAGGGGGGTATTGAGCGGTGTATTTTGTCAAGTAAGCTTTCTTCTTCGCGCAGATCCTTTGGTCGCATGTGACCCGATAGCACTCCGGCTGCACGCAACAAAAAAGGCGAAGAGTCCCCGGGTCGATGGCGCGGTGGCGGGATATCCACCACGGATTCCATGACGACCATGATTCGTATTGCTGTGACGAACGCACTCATTCGACTGTCCGTACCGTTGGGTTGCGATAGCATGCCGTCCCGAGTCACGAACTCGTCGTCGACAATCAAGGGCTCCCCGATATCGCAATCCCGAAGGCGAATCATGGGTGGTCTGCCAAAGTGGGCCGATAGTTGTTTGTCCCATAGGTACACGCACCAAAACGTGCGTTTCCGAACCTCGTCTTCGATGGGGTCAAAGAGATCATACGTATCGGCAGAACGGTGCAAACCGGCGTCTATCGACACTGTGATGGCCTCTGATAGTAAAGCGGCGGCCTTGGAAAGCTTTCCTAGTCCCACCGCGTAGACAGCGGCAATCAGATGCGCTTGGATGGTGTAGAGTGTAGGGCGATCCGCAATCGGAAGTGTACGGAGACGTCCGAAAAGTTCAAACCACTGCGTGCCTGCCGAAACACCCTCACTAGGATCCGACCGGACACGGGGATCATCAATGTGGCGTGACGCAAGACAACAAACAGCAACGATGAAAGCAGCGAAACCAGGCTCAGCCCATTTTCGAGGATTCCCGTAATCCTAATGTGACATGGATGAGGCAAAGAAAAGTCGCAAATGAATTCAACGAACCGCTAGAAACGTGGGAACGTGGAGAAATGGGAGAATGTAGTAGGATGTACACAAATAGCACTGCACCAAACTGACAATGCAACGTGATTAGAAATCACCAAGATAAGGGACGCGGACAGAGATCACCTATCCATCAATTCTGGGACGATATATGAGGTTATAAGTCGCCAAAGGGTCTCGGGATTGACGTCAGTTCGTCGGGGCGTCCGGTTGGGAAACCATGCAGTGGTATCGGAGGAAGGAGATTGTTTACCAGCCCAACTCGCGTCTGGGGTGCTCTTCTCCGATTCGGACTTGACAGGTGTACGGTTCTCCACCAGGAGGTCGAGGAGAGGCAGACCAGATGTTTCTCCTTGCCATCGTGTATACCCCTCGTCATCGAAGTAGAGGTATGAGGCGTGTATTCGGGAAGTCTCCTCGAGCGGCTGTTCAGCCGGAGACCCATTCTGCGGGTGAGAAGGTTGTCCCAGAATGGAACGAAATGTCGTGTTGGGGCTTTCTTGCCTTGGCGAACCCCTTGGCGGCGGAGTCGTAAAGTGTGTCGATGGATTTGTAAGTGGGAAAACATGCAGAGATGGGGGAGGGACACCCGAGGGAAAAGTGTGGTTTACGGAAGCGAATGTGGATAGCGGACTCGTGATGTTTGGATCTGCTGTGACATGTCGGGGAGGGTTCAAACCACCAGCCGCAAAGACAATGGGAGGGATGGCTTGGATGAGGGTCTCGAGCTGGTGCATCCTGTCCTCGAGGGTAGCGGTGCGTCTGGGGTATGCTGAGATAAATGTCGCCAAGCGAGGTATCCATGTGTGTACGTACTTTGATTTGTGTGGATGTGTACGTTTCCCGGGTTCTTCGAAAGTACACGGTGAGTTGGCAGTCAAGCAAGCCTGGCAAGGATGTCCTTCGTCGCATTTGATTCTCCTTCGCCTGTGGGAGAGAGGATCAGCACGACGGAGTGCGCAACGCTCGGAGATGCCCACCGACAGCGATCACATGCCCTAGAGGAGCGTCAGAGAAAGCGGAAGAGGGAAGGGCGCTGGTGACTCACCTGCTCAGCTTGAATCTACGCTCCTTGAGCATGGAGGTCGATGGCTTTTCCTGGCCCTCTTGGGCTGGAGACATGGTCACAGTGCTATGCGAGGTCGAAAAATCGAGAGCCAACGGCCGCTGAAAAAGCAGAAATAAGTATTAGTCCAACTCCATCAGAGCCAACAAGTCCCCGGGCCGCACCGGAAGATTCCGTTCCTGTGCCATATCGGGAAATCAATTACGACCAGCGTGGTCCGTGGCTCGTTCCTGAAACAGCCGTGGGTGGCCATCTGGCATCAAGTCATCCAGTCGTTGCCAGCAGTTTGGCTTGTTCTCGAATGACAGATCGTCGCGATTGGAGCTGATAGAACACTTTTTTTCACCCCTTTCAGGTTTTCCTTGCGGTCTACTTCACTGTTCGCCGATCAACAAGCCTGGCCCGCAAGACCCGGTGATCGAAAACGACATGGGGTTCGTAGCCGTAAGGACGCCACCGGTCTTGAAAACTAATAACTACTATGCTAGCACAAAAGACGCGACACTGGTGCCATGCCCGGACTCTGTCCGGGAGATAAGTTACAATTCTCCGCGGACATGGCGTGCATCGACGGAAAAGGCGCTGTGAACTTGGCCGGCTCTCAATCCGAGTCCCTAGTCCCCTTGGACCGAATCTTCATTACGGAGGGACGGACCTCAACCCACAGCTTCGCAGCCTCGTGAGCTGGTCTTGCGACCAAGAAGCGGGTCACCAACAACAACATGAGTCTTCCATAATTTCGAGTGCGCTGGGCGACGTTGGACCAGAATTCCGAACAATGGGTGAACATTTTCTGTGTGCGAACCGACACGATTTCATAAACTTGGTGCGTGCGAATCGCACAAAGTGCTTACCCCGCAGTTCTCGTCACTACCTTAGCACCGAATGGAACCTGTTGGGCAATATTTACATAACTCATTTCTGATCATATCGGAGAAATCTGGCAATGGATGTTTCGACAAATCTCTCGAAAATCTCCTTGCCAACGTGCTAGAGGATGCTCTAAGCATTTTACGACTCTGAAGAGACAAAAATATCATGAGATGAGTCACCATTTTAGGTCAAATCTCCCTGGAGCGTCGGTAGTGGTTTATACAATGTGGTCCAACAGATCAGACGCACGAACATGTGATGCCGATCGGCGACGGCGGCCATGATTTGAACCCAGTAATATGTCAAAAAATGCGATGGTACTTATTCACATGCCGTCATAAGCATACAGACAAAGTTACTAGTCAGGTGTCAAGGCATTCCGCCGTTGTTCGTATATGTTTTCGTATTCGGGAACGCGGGACACCCGTGTGTTCATCATGTGGGCGAAGATGGATGACGGTTGCAACTTCCGCAGGGGAAGTGTGGCCCTGGAGTTCATTTTGCAGACGGTTCCTGGGAGCGATGCGCACTTACGTATCACTCGGATTGAGTTAAGTCTGTCTCTTCGCTTTAGTGGAGTTAGACAACGTACACTCAAGATTGTCTACAAGCTCGTCCTTATACCTTCGGACCATAAGTACTTGCACCGGCCTACGAGATTCCGATTCTTTTTCTCGTAGGCACACTCGTTCCTAGACCACCCATAAAGGCCGCATCAATCACTTCGAAGTTCGGGAAGACTCGGGTATACTGACTCTTCCGAATCTCCACTTTCCTTGCAACGAGGCACGAGGGCGTCTTCTGGTGGAAACCGCGCTGTCTTTGGAACCCCTGCCACAGAAGCACCGCGCTATCCGTACTCTCATCCATCTCAACTTGCCAAATCGATGGTCCCTGAGCAAGTTTTCGCGGTGCGTCGAACATATCGCGAGGAACGCCCGATCCGCGTTATCACCTCCTTCCCCTTCACACTCTCTCAGGGGTCTGCGGATAATGCACAGCTACTTCCTTTTTTTCACCAAAAGAGACGTCTCTTTCCGTGGCAAAGTTCTGTTCCTCTTCGTGTAGGCTGCGCAGCGATCCTTGTTGATGGAAGATTTACCCAGTCAATGGTCGAATGGTACAATACCACGGAAGTACGAAAACAGCGGGATTGATGAAGTAATGAACCTGTTACCAAGGGGCTGCTTCGTTCATATCCCCAGAAAGCGATCGACAGGCCTATGAACGGTCTGCGTCTCTTGAACGGTATGTATAGCAACTGCCAGGATCAAGTTGGACGAGTATGCACCCGATCCATGAACGTGGGAAAACACGTGTAGTTTGACCCATCCTTATCGTCAAATACGATTGCGGGCATGGATTGAGTGTGGTCGCTTGCTAACTATTTGCAAATGTGAAAACCCTATTGTACCGCGTATCTGCTAATAACGATGACACGGACGTCCTAAGAACGAAACAGTACATACTGAGCTCAAATCATTGACCTGCAATTTTTCTTATCCCTCAGGCCAGAGCTATCCTCTTCCGGAAGTGACATGGATGATGACAGGGACATCACCACCAAGGATTGCGCTGATAGACAGTTCTTCCTTCCTGAAGTAGCATCACCTCGGGAACGCGGGAAGTACCCACATTTCCCCGACGCCAAAAGTAAGAGTCAGAATACGGTACGCCTCGTGTATAATCTCAATACATATTAAACAAAACGGAGCCGTCATATGACCCTTGAACGGATCTTGAGTAGCCAGTGCGGTGTTGAAGCGGTATCGAGTGCGAGAAACTCGGGCGAAGAATGGATGGCGGAGGTGTGGAGAACAAAACGAAGAGGGTGCGATGTGCCATCCATAGACGCCGAGGTGTGGCGCGACGAAGACTCGTGAATGATGGATAGGGCCGGTTCTGTATCAATACAACCGACTGCCCAGAAATGCACGACTTCGAACAACAGCCTTTGACTGCGTGGAAGCGCCCTGATCGCGGCGAAGTGCCATGCTAGTATACTGTGCCCGGCCCCGAGTGTGACCCACGTCGTTCTAGAAACCGAGGGCCGTGAGGTTTGCGCACTTGCACGATCTTGCATTCCAGTGCGCCAGTGCCGATTTCGGTAGATTAAGGCAATGGTTCACTCCTCGGAAACCACCGCAACACTGAGGACCCGATATAGTGATCGATAACAATCGAAGATCTCGCAGTTTTGCGCTACGCCGCGACCGAGGGTCGGACCTCGTGAGTGATGCCAAAGTCTGAGCGTTTGACCGGTCGGTGATAAACATCACGCACGTGGTCCACCACGAAAGCGGAAGGTTCAGTCCAGTCCTTGGAAGGCCTTCGAGTTTGGAAGGTGAGATATGGAGGTGTGTGAAATTGATAGGGTGTGAGAAAAACAAAAGGAGAAACGGACGAGAGAAGGATATGTCACGCACGGCTACCTCCGGCTCAGAAGGGAGCGCACCTGGACGAAGCTGTCGGAGTGGATGCTGTACTCCTTGCAAGACTCATCAAAGGAAGTCGAGCGGACTCACGAGCTCGCACAATTCGCTGCGGTGGCCTCCCGATGGAATGGCACCTGTCTTGGTCAATATGCCGCAAGTACCGGTACGCACGTACAGGTGAGGTAAATATTGCAAAAAGGGCATCGGAAGAAAGTTATATATGTATAAGCTGACTCCTGAGTTCACAGGGGCGAAGAAACGACACAGATATCGTGGCGCCGCTGGCTCACCACTCTACGTCGACATTAGGTGGGCAGGGCGGCGCAGGAGGATCGTGAAAGTTCGAAGTCCGTGAAAGGACAGTCTGAATCGTTCTTTCTACCGACAAGGTTGATAGCTAGAGAACGCGACACACTTCAAAAACTATGTTCAACTCAGTCGCGCAAGCGGTGAACGGCCGTCGACGATGTAGTCGACAACACTAGTTCTGCGCTTTCGAATCAAAACACCCCAACGTTCAAGACAAACTCCAGTCGCGCAATATATAGCTCTATCACGATCCAGCTCCCAAAACGTTGACGCACGGGGAGTTGACATACCAGTGCTCGATCGCTGTTTCATGGTTTTCTCGTTATCGGTCCGCAACCGACGGTTTATGGGAGACTAACGCGATACAACAGACACATACACCACCGATGCCATTAAAGGGCGATATACCGTACGCCACAGGACTACCAAAAGCTGAAAAAGAATGACCATTGACAACAGCAGAGGTCCTCAAGCGACTTTGAAAGCCGAGGATATTACAATGGCGTCGCGCGCAAGTCACGAAGACGCGGTTACTACCAGATATTTCGTGTGCCACACATCCCAGGTAGTTTGGGGATGGAGAAATGCACATTGACCAATGAAGTCACACCCCATCTGTGACTTCGTCGAAGTTGATCCCGCTCCGACAGTTGTTCTCGCCACACACGAGGGCCGGACTCATCGCTGAGCGTTGACCAGTTTCGACCTTGCTCTCGGTATATGTCGTGACGTGGACTTGCATCCTGCTCCCTTGGTCCATACTGTTGGCGGTGGGTGTACATCCGAGTGTGAGAAGTTTCGGCCCCTTGTTCGCCCGATTAGCCAACCCGACACGGATAATCACCATGTAAAACGTGATGGAAATGATGGGCGTGATCTGAAAGTCAGCAAGAGCGTTTCAGTGGGACTGTTCTAATTAGCGAGCGGGGAAGAACGGCTGACTATATCTTGCATCACATATTGAAAGTTGAATTTACATAGAAAACAAATCAACGTCACGACAAGGGTGAAGGTGTAGATCATGCCAGCATCGACGATGATGTGCAACATGGACTGTAATTGAGATTTTCGGGCGCCATGCAGTTTCCTGGCCTTCCGGTTGACATACCAGATACGGCAAGCCAACAAAACTGTGGAGGGGAGAAGTTCAGAAGCACTCTTCAACGTCCACGAAAACGCGGCTACGCACGGGTCGTGAACAGGTTGGTTGACAGTGTAGATGCCCAAAACGCCGTCATCCATCGCGTGAGGATATAATCAAAATTACTGTCTAGCCTCACGCGTAACTCGGCATATGGATTTCCAATTCCAGTTGCTTCAGAGAGATCGTTAAAGCTTTCATCCACCCTAAAAAATACGGCACGCGTACCAAAAACGGCACACCAAAGGAGTACAGGTAAAATCATGATGAGTTTTGATTGCCATACGACATAACAGCGGTAGAGCTGCAGTGGAGTTAGCGGTTGACTTTCATCTGGATGCAGTGAAACTCACGACGACACCGTCCCCTATAACAGTCTGTGCAGTATACATGTAGTTCTTGGATACAATCGTCCATATCGGCGCGTCCAGATCACGAGGCTTTGCTGAGGAGGTATCCACGAAAGATGTCATACTCTCCATGATCCATATGATATGCATCATGAGATGCTGTATACCCCAAGAAATCAATCTCTGTCCGATGCTTATCCAGGATAACAAGGAAATACGTACCATCGTGCTCAACAGCAACAATAAGCATGTTACCGTAAACATCTTGAGGTTCACTTGGCGACTGGACCGTTGAGACCACAGTGCCCAGATGGTCCCTCCGAACATTGGCAACGAGACACCTTGACCCACAAATGTTTAGTTTTCTTTGCCTACGATTCATCGCCGTTAAACGATTTTACCATACAAGAGCCCTTCTATTAGGATAGACAGGATCTCTGCCCCTTTCGGACTGATGTCTTTGAGCCCCATATTTCAGGACGCACGCTTGTAGGACGCCAGGAGAAGCGCGAGACAGGACAACGACTCGAGCGGCGGTGGGAAAGGAGGAAAGCACGAAAAGGAAAGGAAAGGAGGGAATCAACACCGTTTCTAGGCCCGGGATCCCCACCTATGTATCCGAACATGGTCACCACAAGTGCCGATTAGGGATAACTCGGCGAACCGCGATTGTCAGAGTTGCGACACCTCGCGTAAGCTCAGTGTCATACTGCTTGCTGAGCGTGGTACATATTGACATGTAGGATGTCGAGATCCACGATCAACACTGCCGACTCGGATCGAATCACCTGGTTTGTTTTCAGCTTCCATAACCACCATCCACGGGACATACCCCCAAGTCAGATGAGGTCAAGCCGTACCGTCCCTGTCGTCGGAGCATGTCTGAGCGTTGTGCCTCGTGACCGTTTACTTTATCACTTGTTTCACTTCCACACGTCTCATTTCCCCAGCATCATTCACGCTGATACAGCTCGTTCGTTGGGACAGGGCAATCTCCCCCTGAACCACACTTCAATGACATGAGGTCTTATAAGGTCTGCAAATCTGTCCGTAAAATTTAACATGCCGAGATGCCGACGAGGGAACTAGGTAGCTAATACTCCCGCACGACACCGCACTGTAAATCTCTAATATAAATCTGAGGGGTGAGGCCCAACGTTCAGGCACTTCGCTCGGTACTACATAGCTGGGTTTTTTTTCGCCACTTTTATTTTGGTTTATGAGATCAGTGTGATCTTCTAACAGCCCATCTCTATTTGGACAACGTTTAAAGTTTAAACTGGTGGTACAGCTCGAAATTTACCGCTAGGCGCTTACGTTCACAAAAATTTGCAAGACGCATCTAAACTGTACTATGAACGCTACATGCACAACTTTTCACATTTCTTGAACAACTCTACAACAACAACAAAGATTTAATCTGGCATTATTTGATGTATTGCTCTAGACTGTATTTGTGAGAGCGTAGCTGGCTCACAGTGTCTGGGCCGTTGTAGCTAGAATATTGATTTCGTATGAGCAAGAACGCCTTTGACTGAGTTGGCCATCAAATCCTGAAAGCAGGTAGGTGAGAGGTGGGGAATGTGCATGCAGGTTGCACAAGTGCAGGAGCCTCGACTGAGCTGGAACAGCAAAATGTCGTCCCTAGGTGTGAAGTCAAAACTGACTGGCGCGATACCACCGGATCAGTGGGTTGTGGGAACCTGCCACAGCTGGCCAGAGGGTCAAGCTTTCAAGGCTAAGGCCTTGTCCCCACACCTTCTCTCGTCCTAGGTGAACACGCGGGCTCTTTGCATCGTGGGCACTTATTTTGTATCCTTGCTTTGCTCACGTATCTCCTCTACGACGATACCTTATCTACTTGTCGTACTGAGTCAAATTTGAGTGGCTTATCAGTGATTGCCGAGGGCACCAACCCATGGGTCTTGCGCATGGGGTGATAAGTTCGGGGTGTACTACTTAGCCGCCGTGTTTCAAAAAGGCCACGTGACCGTTTCTTGTCATGTGAACAAAACATTTAGAGAAATTCAATAAATTGTGAAAGTACTCTGGTCGGGGGTCCTAAGGGTGTATGTCTGCAATGAACTGTACAATCACATTGTCGTGTTTGAGAGATGGAAATGGACGACAGGTTTCGAGGCTCTTGAACTTCCGTGGGATCCATGTTGTGGTAGTGTTGGTATTGCAGAAACCGTATTCATGCTACATTCAGTCAGCTCCCTTATAGTTACCCATGGCACACCCTCGTCAGGCCATCTCGATTACATGTCATACATGTCAGTCAAATAATAATATTACTCACCTCACGACGAGTGGGATGCGGCGAGCGACGGATCAAGAGGAAAGAGCAAGGAGGTGACTGCGGGTTGCATAAGGGAAGGTGGCGGGTGACTAGCTCAAGGTCGAGAGGAAGACGACGAAGCACGTCGAGCTCAGCGCTAGCACATCGACGAACCATAAAGCGGAGCGGCCGTTGCGGCGACGGCAAACGCGTCAGCAGACGAAAACGCACCCCACAAGCCCCGCGTGTCGCTCGAGGCAGAGCAAGACGGTTGTGCAAGGCCCCTCGGGATCAAGGTGACAAGGCGAAGAACGGCGCAAGCGCATCAAGCACACCGCGCGACAATACAGACGAGTCCACCGTATCGTGAGTGTCGAGAAGCCCTGAGGACATGATAGACGGCGACACGCGCCATCCAAACGAGCCGTGACTCAACATCCTTGGCTTTGATCCACCGGCACATACATACTCTTGGCGACCTGTACACGGCGACACCTCCACGGTGACGAGGACTAACCGGTCTTTAATGCGTTGCTCCGAATGGCAGCTAGCCAATGTACAATCCTAATTTGTTTCCCTGTTGTGGCAGGAGGAGGCAGCTGAGAGCTAGGAGTCGGGAGTCATGTGGTAGGAGGGCCCGAGGCAGGCAGATTCGTCATAGCAAGGGGCTGTGGCGAGCCGAGAAGCTCCCGCGGAGTGGGAATCTGGACCCAAAAGTGTAGTGTACACTCGACTACTGTCGCAAAAAGTTTAACCCCCATTCTGATGGGGTTTCATGACAATTGCACACGGTATTATGATAATGGCCATCGTAAGGGTCTCTAACCCTAATTGAACGACAAACTTGGCAAATATTACCTTAATAATGCTGTTGTAAGGTCATTGTAAGGTCATTGTCATAAAATCCTTCAGCATTTAGATGGCCGACCCATAATAATGGCACCCAGATTTTTCCGACAACATAATAGTGTACACTTCGCCTATTCAGTTAGCACCAGACCTCGTACTCGGCGGGACGGTTCCTAGGGAATACTTGAAGCCTTAAACAACTTAACCAGGGGGTTATTAGTCTGGTGACCAGCCGGCCGTCTAAAAGAGGCACGTGCTCTGGCAGGCCGGGTCACCAGACTAAGGTGGTTACACCCTCCAAGTCCGCGGCAAATATTCAAAAACAATCACCAGGGTGCATAAAAAATGAATGAATGAATTTTTTTTTGGCCAACGACGCTTAGTAAGTAAGCTGAGGTCCGCATACGACGTTAGCTCAACGGAAAGTAAGGCAAGAAGAAGACTAAGGCGATCTAGCCACTAAAAAGAATCAGAACTTACTACAAGACATGTCACGAGCCACGCACCATATTTTAGATACTTAGTCTGGGCACGGAGAAACGGCCCCGTCTTTGTACACTGGAAAACGAGGTCAAACCGCTTCTCCGGCGTCATCGAACCTCATCTCACTCCCACGCTTGTTCTCGCCACCCATAGGAGTGATCCGGCTCAACGATGAGCGTTGACCATTCTCGACCCTGGTATCGGTCATTGTCGTAATGTGGACTTGTAATCTGCTCCTTCGGTCCAAACTGTTACCCGTGGACGTATATCCAAGTGCAAGCAAATCCAACGGGTGATTAGCCCGATTAGCCAACCCGACACGGATAATGACCAGGTAAAACGTGATGGAGATAATGGGCGTGACCTGGGCAGTCAAGGATAACATTTAAAATGTCAGTGGAATGATTCTCATTAGTGAGCGAGGGCATGATAGACGGACCATGTCTAGAATCACGTATTGGCCGTTGGACTCATTTACGAAGCAAGTCAGCGCCGCAAGAAGGGTAACGGAGTAAATCACCCCGGAATCGATAATGATGTGTAGAATGATCCGCAGTTGGGACTTTCGGTGGCCATACAGCATCGTGGCCGTCCGGTCGACAGACCAGATACGATAGGCCAACAGAACTAGCAAGGGGAGAATAAAGTTCAGAAGCTCCCTTCGACACACATAAAAAACGCAAGTACGTACAGGTCGTCAATAGGTTGGTCGCCAACGTCGATGCGAAAAACGACGTGATCCATTGAGAAAGGCTCCCACCAAAGACCTCGTTTTGCGTCGCATGCGATGCGGTATACGGACTTCCGATTCCACTTACTTCTCGGAAATGTCATCAGTGATTCCAGTCACTCCCAAAGACCCGGCACACGTACCACCAACGGCACACCAAAGTAACGCAGGCAAAATCATGACAAGTTTGGATTGCCATACAGCGTAACATCGGTAAAGCTGTCAATACCGTTAGCTAATGAGGTTCGTCTCAAGAAAAAAAGATCTTACGATGACGCCGTCGCCTATCAGCGTCTGTGCAGTATACACGTAGTTCTTGTACACGAACGTCCATTGCGACACGTTTGCAAAATATTCAATGGGACCTCCTGGGTAGGTGTCTCGGAACAATATCAAACCCTGCATGATCCTTATCACATCAATCATGAAGTGCTATGTACCCCCCAAGAAATCAATCTCTGTCCGATGCCAATGGTGATCCAGGAATACACGCACCACCGTGCTAAACAGTAACAACAAGCATGCTACCGTAAGCATTCTACGGTTCACTCGGTGAGTGGGCATTCGAGACCGCAGTACACTGATCGTTAATGCGAACATGAACAACGAGAAGCCTTGACCACACAGACTGTTTAGTATGGTTTGCCTACGAAATTGTCGTGAACGGGTCTTACCATACAAGAGCCCTTCCAGTAGCACTGACAGGAGCTCTGCCTTGTCGAGAGGGATGTCGTTGGTAGTCATAGTTCAAGACGTGCACTAGCAGGACACAGAAGCGAATGTGCAAGCCTAATAACAAGAGAAGAAAGGAAGGGGGGAGCGCGGAAAAGGAGGGGAAAGTACCCCTTCCAACAGAGCTTTCCCCCTTGTGTATCCGAAACACCCCATCGCAGCAGGAATACTCGGCGAACCTCCATAACCAAGGCGGATCAGAGAACCCAATCAATACCCCTCCGTCAAACCTGTACCCAACCACATGCATCTCGCATTTTAAAATACATCGACTCACGTGGTAGGCGTGTGATAGTGTACACAATGCAAATTCTGCACGGGGGTCACAATGGCGCGCCGCGCAAAAAGTGTGAAGTGTTCAATGTGGCGCGTTCAGCGGCTGCAGGATAAACCGTTCAAACTACAGAAATCTTTCATAGCCCAGACATACCTTCAAATCTGCAAAACGACTGAAACGAAACAAGCGCCGCTCTATAGGAGCTTAATGGCTTAGGAAGGCTGACGTTTCCTGGGAACAAGTATGCTGATTGGTGGAGATGGCGGCCGAATCGCATCAGGTAGCTCGGGCGCAATAACTGCTGTAATCATCTCGTTAACGTCCATTGAATGTGATGCTGCGGTGCAAGCTACGTACGGTATGTGTTCTTGAGGAGTAGGAGAGCAACGGATGCGCGGTTTTCAGTGGCAAGCTAAAGCCTTTACCCTTTGACAACAGCCTTTTTGATCGTTGTAGTGTCTGAGATGATGACGAGATAGACTTTGAGGATGTCCCTGGATGTGTGAGAATGAGATGTCGCAGCATTCGAGGGTTTTGGGGGGAGTTTGAGTTTGATAACAGGCGTTGTGAAACATGAGTAGACTCGGGCTGACCTTCTCCAACACCCAGCTCCGTGGACATAAGACTGACTTTGTTCGATACATTGACTGAAAGCTGGCTCTATGTTGGACTCATTTTGAGGACCTTGACTCAAAATTTCCGTCCACAATTCATACTGTTTGAGATTTGGGACAGTTTCTGAGGTAGCCATTTATTAATATTGCTGCTCTGTTCGAAGGTCGTTGGTGGTGAGATTCACGATGTAAATTTATCTTTCCAAAATCGGTGTTCAGCGTCATTCATATATTACGTAATCAATGCTACACCAGGAGAAGCGCGCTCAGCCCAACTGGAAACTTGAAGTCACTGGCTAGTGTATGCTTGTTTTATGGATTCATACGTCTAGATGGCATCGAAATGGTCTCTCCGTTACAATTTCCAGTTCTGGTGAACCCGCAACCCGTGTAGGGGACGACTTACCTTTCAAAGGAAAGGTAGGTCCATTCAAACTCCGATTAGTACTGCCCGCGGACTACCGAGGTCCGACGATGACACTCCGAATCTCGCTCGAGACCGGTTACCAGCCAACATCTCTATTTTCTACATGTTGAAGGCATTGCACATAGCGACAACGGCCAACATTGGCTGGTTCGTGCGTATTCTCATGTCTGTCGCCCTTCCTGTGCTCATTGACGAGTTCATCTCACTATCCAGGAAGTGTCCATGTCCGGAAACCACCGCTTTCAGTGGAAGATCTATTTTCGGTTCTCAACGTATTCGTATTCGAGCCTCACCGGCACCCCTGTTTATGCACCTACCTACATCCACAGCTATGCCTATATGCCTACACCCGCAGCAATTTCCATAGACAGACATCAATCTCAATGCCAGATGTCGCATGCACCCATTCCAATCGCTCATGTCCAGTTCTCTCGACCTTCTCCAACATTCCCACACAGCCTACCCCAATAGCCTCTACCACTGCCCCTCCAGCACTCCTCCCTAAAAGTGCCCGCCACTGGACGATGCAAAGACAACATGCAAAGTCCCACGAGATGCTGGACCAGCAGACTGCATTCTTTGCGACCTTCATGGCGGTCTCGGTACTTCTGCGGTTGGTCCAAACACGCATACCTCGATAGGCCGTGCGGCTATGGTCAGTCTCGCTGAACAGTGTAGAGTTTCCTGCATTTGTCGTCCCCTTGGACTTTTTACTACCACAAGTCCGGTTGGGACGTCAAATCGGTTCGTGTTGAAAGATCACCGAAGGCTGACGTTGATCGTGTCTCGTCGTCCAGGTTATAACGGCAATCAAGTGGGCGAGTATTTGCGGCGTCGAAGCTTGAGCGCCGTCGCTTGTTCACTTTGAATCTATAGATGGTGTCGTCTACGACGTGTCGAGGTGCATCTGCGTCAGCAAATTCAACATGAGCAACGGGAACCATGTCACCTTCCAAACTAGTACTGAAGCGTCCAACTCACTCAAGGCCTGTCGACAGATCTAGAAGCGGAGCGACGTAGCCACTATGACCCGAATGGAGGGCAAGCCGGATCAAGTGGACGGCGTAAGTGTAAGGAGCATATCTTCCATGAACTCATAACCCCCCATACGCATGCTGACACGAGGAGATTGTGAGGCGACGAATCAGAGCATTGACGGGAGATGCACTAAAATGGCAATCTAAAAAGTACATCGTAGAGGCAAGCCATTGGGGGAGTTTTTCGCAAGATGCAACAGATACCTATTCTACGACACTGTGATCACTACCCCTTCGCGGCATGGACGGCATCATTCTTCCTTTTTACATTTTCTTGCCTCAGATACTCCCGAATGTCCTCTGGTATGGTCGGTACACCATTGTACGTGCTCGGCACAGGCTCTCCGAACCCCTCAAATACCTGAAAAACCGACGCACGTTGGTTCGCTAAAGTAAATCTCCATATCCGCAAGACATACCGGCACTACGCCTGTCCACACTCTCTTGACGAGTTCCTCGTCCTGTACATCCGATCGCTCATCATGTGGACCCTCCGCTCTTACCTTGGCGCTTGCGCTCACTATGCGCACTTTGAGGATACGCGTGCTTTGCATCTCTGCACTTGTGGGCGGGCTCCGGGAAGTTTCCCACCGTTTGGGTAGGACACCATTGGTGAGGAGGGTCATCGCCCAGAGCTTCTCGTCGACGTCCAGGACGACGGTAGCGGTGCCTTGGAGGACGGCCGAACGATAGTTGTAGCTGTGCGAGAAGGGGCTTAGGGCCAGCACGAGGCCGTCGACATGAGTTGCTGCGATGCATACGGGTAGTCCATCCGATTCACCTGCGTCCGAGGCGGAGGCGGTGGGCGAGATCTTCATGAGACGGCTGGATACGTAACCTAGAATGTGTTTGAGACGATCAAAAACATGCAGGTTTTCCAGCATGCAGAAGAATGTACCGTGCAGATAACATACAGGCGCGTCATCACCACCTTTGGGATAAACGCCCATCTTTCCAATCATGGGTAATATGATTGGCATACGCTCGTCGGGATCGTCGTAGGTGCCAGAGGGTGAGGGTGGAAGGAAGGAGACATGCACGACGGACGCAGCATTGACGATGCCATGGATGGTCTCGTAGTCGTATGCCGCTGTCGTCAAAGAGCATTAGCATTGGTTGGCTACACCTGGACCTGGACTAGATTTCGAGCAGATGGAAGGGGCCTAAAGATTCTCACCTCGCTTGTTCAACCTGTTCACGGTGTTCCTCCGTTCCTTGGGATAGCTATCCATGATTGAACGTTGATAGGGAACTCGAATAAGCACATGTGAACTTTATATATCACGGTGACCCGAATCGACCGAGTCGGACTGAGTCATACCGCGCTTAGGGGGCCGCAGCACATCCCAGCGGCGGGAAATCAGGTGAACAAAACGTTCAAGACCCACTCTATACTACGTATTGATGCTGGCCAACAAAGCGCTCACCTCCAACCCGTCGTATGGCAGCTCACGCACACCGGACCCGTACCCTCAGACTCGTTGATTCAAAGCCCGTTTGCCAAAAACCGCGGTATCACGAGTAGTACCCGTGCGATTTCCTACTACGGGCCTAGTCTGGTGACCAGACTATAACTGCTGGCCGGTGGCGTGGAGGAATGAGATCTACTTAGCCTCGATAGCATCCCCATTGGAGATTATCGAGATGATTTATTACCACATAATCATATCTCTGTTATGAGCTCACAGGATACGTTGCGATAGTCAAGGAAAATCTACAGTCCTGAGAGATCACTGCGGCATATGATGCTACCTTTTCATACTGGGAAGAAATTTTCACGTAAGAAAGAGCAAAAGACATCGATAAATAAGACAGTCCTTCTGGGCGTGGCTCGCTAGCGGAAACACAAGATCACCGCACGGTTGCAGGCTGGCAGCCTCAGTGCCCCGAACCACGACTTACCATTTTAGGAAATCGCTCGGGTGTTATTCCTTCTTCATCGTAATCGGAATCGGGGTTTAAAGATAAAACAAATTCCTGGCTCTCACCTCCTTCGCTCGGTCTGGCTCTATCTCTGGCATGAAGACTGACCTCACACCGATCGCCCAGGCTGGTGGTGAGGGCCCCGTGATCTCGACTCCGCCATCTCCCTTCCAACCCAAACAACAAGATCACTCACGGTCGTCGCCCCTCTCGGTGATAGCAGTACATACATCCCTATCGAAACGGTCGAACCCGGAAACGACCGCTCCCTCGAGTCTTGGACTGAGCCCGGTAAGTTCTACCGTGCTTCTTCTTCGTGTTCGGCCGCCCCACGACTCTGCAGAATGCCTGGAATATCCTCGACTATATTAACACCCAGCCGATCTACAACCAGACCTATGTGCATCATCTTCCTCCCACTCTCGTCAACCAAACTTGTGGCTTTGGTAACTTCCATGAGGATGCTATCTTTAGCTCTAAAGAAATTGGCGGTATTGGTAATCGTACATCGGTCATAGCTAGATGTCGTCTTGAGAGTCGGGACTGACCATTACTGGTGTTTAGTGGCTGGTCGCACTATCCTCCATCCGATCATCAGCTCAATCGAATGCATCGCTTTCGATGGTGACCCTCTCTGGTTCCTGTTGATCGAGACCTCCTACCACCCTTTCATTTGGTGCTTCCACATGCTCGAGATGGTCAAGGTGAACCCTGATTCTGCTGGTGATATCCACACCGTGACGGCGGCAAAGAATTTGCTCAGTTTGTATTGCTCATTCCCAGTGGTAAGGATCCTCTAGCAGTCACTCGGCCGCTGCTCTCGACGTGTGTATGTTCCGTGAGGTGTTTCAGTCCGACAAGGCTCTTTACAGCTTGCTTGTACCCATCAAGAAGGGAAAACATGAGTTTACAAGCAAGATTGACCCAGAGATGATAGCTTGCAATTGTGTTCTCGATACTAATGAATATTTCCTGCGTAGAATTACCCTTGGTCGTAATACCACCAAGAAGGGCTACAAGTGAGAGGCAGGTTTTGACATCGCCATCACAAGTGAATGCATGGCAGTGTTGGTGCTGACGCCCGATCCTAAAGATATGTGAGAAAGGTTCAGCGGAATGGTCGTTGCAACGAGCAAACGAGGCACATATGCTATCACAGCTGATCATATCGGTGTTGGAGGTGCCCGGGTTCCCTCACAGCAGGGCTGTCAAGCCTAACATAATGCAGATGGTTGAAGGCACTCCTATTTTCACCAACATTAATGCACATGCCAACTTGTTTAAGCTCCCTACCCGTTCTACCCACGTTGGTGAACAGCGTGGCCGAATTGTGCACATCTTCTATGCTCTCAAAGAGCCAATCGAGTGCATGAATTTGTGGTACAAAACCGTAGAAGATGTAACACGCAATGATGCAGAGTAGCCGAAAGAATGCACGGGCCATATCAAGCATGGTTTCTTTTGATTAAATTCAGTACATGAAATTGGGCATTGATCAATATGTACTGGCTTACGGGTCCAGGGGTGCCCGGAGGGCTGTTGAATGTAACACAGATATCGCGATCTACGGACTCACTGCTCATCGGGATCCACTTCTTATGGACGAGGACTATCTGGTCTTTATTGTATATTCTGATTATCAGCTAGCCAAGCACGATCCTAATTTTGCTTCCCCAGTCATCCGTCGAGATGCTCGTCGATACATGTTACAAGGATAATCCGAGTCGCGACGATTGTGCAACATGGTACTACACAACAGGGATGCTTAGGCAACTTTAAGTCAAGGGGGCTATATCTCTAATAGCGTCCAAGTCCGTGGCAATTTTTGAAAAACGACCATCAGGGGCGTCGTGCCAGTCATGAAGAATCAAAATATGCAGTTACTACGAGATATGTCCCGTGTCACGCATCGTAGGTAGTCTAGGCGTGGAGAAACGGTCCGTCTTTGTACACTGAGAAACGAGGTCACACCGCTTCTTCGACGCCATCGAACTTGAGCTCGCTCCGACGTTTGCGCTCGCCACCAATCGAGTTCAATGGTAAGCGTTGATCATTTTCGACCTTGTTCTCGGTCAATGTCGTGATGTGGACTTGCACTCCGCTCCTTCGGTCCAGACTCAAAGTCTCAGACTGTTGCTGGTACACAAACATCGGATTGGGGAGCATCGTCGTCGGTTGGTTCGCCCGACTAGCCGACCCGACACGGATGATGACCATGTAAAACGTGATGGAGATGATCGGCGTGACCTGGGCAGTCAGCGATAAGTCATCAAAAATTTCAGCGGGACTATTCACATTAGCGAGCGGGGTAATGATGGGCTGACCGTGTCTAGAATCACGTATTGACCGTTGGATTCATTTACAAAGCAAGTCACCGCCGCAAGAAGGGTGACGGAGTAAATCACCCCGGAATCGATAATGATGTGTAAAAGGGGCCAGAGCGAGGACTTTCCGTGGCCACACAGCCTCGCAGTCGCCCTGTCGACAGACCAGATACGGTAAGCCAACAGAACTGGCAAGGGGAGAATAAAGTTCAGAAGCTCCCTTCGACACACATCAAATTATTACGCGAGTACGTACGGGTCGTCAATAGGTTTGTCGTGAACGTCGATGCGTAAAACGACGTGATCCATTGAGAAAGGCTCCCACCAAAGACCTCGTTTTGCGTCGCATGCGATGCGGTATACGGACTTCCGATTCCACTTACTTCTCGGAAATGTCAGCATCAGTCGCTCCCAAAGACCCGGCACACGTACCACCAACGGCACACCAAAGTAACGCAGGCAAAATCATGACAAGTTTGGATTGCCATACAGCGTAACATCGGTAAAGCTGTAAATACCGTTAGCTAATGAGGTTCGTCTCAAGAAAAAAAGATCTTACGATGACGCCGTCGCCTATCAGCGTCTGTGCAGTATACACGTAGTTCTTGTACACAAACGTCCATTGCGACACGTTTGAAAAATAGCCAATCGGTCCTCCTGGGTAGGAATCTCGGAACAATATCAGACCCTCCATGATTCTTATGATATCGATCACAATGTGCTATGTCCCAGGGAATCAAGCTCTGTCTTATGGTTACCGAAGAAAACGACAAGAAACACGCACCACCGTGCTAAACAGCAACAACAAGCACGCTACTATAAGCATCCTACGGTTCACTGGGTGAGTGGACCGTCGAGACCACAGTACACATATCGTTCCTCCGAACATCAACAACGAGAAACCTTGGCGCACAAACCGTTCAGCATGCTTTGCCTATGATATCGTCGGTGACGGATCTTACCATACAAGAGCCCTTCCAGTAACACTGACAGGAGCTCTGCCTTGTCGAGAGGAATGCCTTTGGCAGCCATATTTCAGGACGTGCACATGCAAAATACCCAAGGGAACGTGCAAGCCCGATAAGAAGAAAAGGAAAGACGAGTGGGGAGCGGGGAGGAAGCGCAGAAATATGAAGAGGCAACACCCCATTCCAACAGAGCCTTGTCCACTTACGTATCTCGAACACCGCCCATCGCAGCAGGGATACTCGTCAAGCTTTGATAACCAAGCCACACGGCAACAGTGGCGTCCCCATCGAAAATCAACCCTGTATAACGAAACCGGTTTTGTTCGTCAAGGACTCAAGGTTCAGGTCAACGTAACGGCGCAACACGCCGTGAGAGAACTGTTACGGCTGATCACCTAAAGTATTAAGGTATCAAGAGTCCACTGCGCATGGGTGCATTTCACAGAGCAGGTAAAAGCTTTATTCGCCTCCGCCTTGTTCGCATTTGGTAGTGTGGCGCCTCAGCGAGGGCTCTCGTTGAATGACCGTGACTCGGAGAAAACTTTGACCATCGAACAAGCCCCAGGATAACTGTATGTGTCGTGCTCCGACGTACATGTTCACAGTGTGGACAACTCACCGAGAAGGGTTGGGGCTTATGCCATGTGGTAGTATGTACCCACTCCTTTCTCAGTAGGATGAGCTCTTTGAAAAAAAAAGCCAGAGGTGCGAGCGGTCGCCAGTCCCGAACATGATATGATAGTTGAGGCTCCTCTGAATCGAAAACGCCACAATTGGGCTACCCTGTCTTCTGAGAAGTCTCGATGTTTTAGGTCTGATTTGGGGAGATTACTCTAGCTCTAGGGCTATTCACTCCTTTTCAGGATGAGTTCTTTGAAAAAGATAAGTAAAGGTGTTCAATTGAGCGGTGGGTCAGTACTCAGTTCCAGATATAGGCTACTAGGCCGATAGGCTAGTCTCCCCAAACCAGACCCAAAACTTCGAGATCAGAAGACAGTCGTTCTGATCATACGAAGGCCCTCAGCTTTCAGAGGCTTCTCGAAGAAGTGAAAACCGCAACGGTTGAACGTTATTCGCCCTGGGAATCGGGAAACTGTATTCGTTCAGCCAGAGTTGCTTTCAGGGTGATTAGTCCGTTCGTCGGAACTCCCAGGTGTCAACGTCACTTGGCAGAGATCAAGGTTCAAAACACAAGTAAGTAGTGACGAAATTCTACCATTGACTTGTGTTTCAAAGAGGCGGGTCCGACCCGAGACTGCAGGCTGGTACCAAGATAAGCAGTACCGTATTGAGTACGTTGACAATGGGATATTCAGTTTGTCCAGTCATTGAACGAATCAAAAAATATAGATTATATATATAGTCATTTCTGTAGTACTTACTTACTACCTAGTCTTGTCCATGTCAAATAATGCCATCCGAGCGTGCCGTCGAAAGAGAAAGAAGAAGGAAAAGCAAGTCCAGATTAGCGATGGCCAAGTGTGGTGTCTTCTGGCGGTTTGCGATCACGCCAAGGCGCAAGAAAAAGGCAAAGGCAAAGAAGAAGAAAAAGGGAAAAGAAAGATCAAGATGAACAAGACGTGAAAACAGAACACGATGAAGCAAGTACAACAATAGCTCACTGAGATCGCCCCACCCCAGATTCCACGATACACACACCTCCACCATCATCATAGGGCCCGTCCCCCCCTCCACGATTGCGTGCTCGCCGGTCTCAAAGCTTCGTCTGGATGAAGTCCGTCACTCGCCGCCAAATACGCCTCATTGCCCGCATACGTCGGTACAAGTTGCCTGAAGCCCTGCGATCCAAATCGCGAATGGGACTGCGACTGCGATGGTGCATGCCGAACCTGCATCTCAAACGACTCCAGTCCAGTGGCTATCGAAGACGGTGACCGTGCACCATACCCCGGCTCCGGGAGCGCTGGTATCACCGACGTCGGCGACGATGACGACGTCCCCCGCGAATGCAACGACTTCTCCCCAATCTCCCCATCGGCGAAGCGGTACAGCGAAGGTGGTATCGGAGAGGGTATTGGGATATCGCTCGAAGAATAGTACGACTCGTGTGGAGACATCGTCAGCGGGGTCATTTGCACCTGTGCCTGCACCCGCTTCGCTGGCACGTTCACCATCTCCGATGACCCGACGTTGATCAACGGTGGCGGCGTTGTTGTCGAGCGCTCGACTTCGAGCGAATCGTTGGCGTACCTAGCTTGACGCTTCTCGTTGATGTCCAACGACTCGGGCGACGCCCGCGTCGGCTCGTACATGTGCGGAAGGGTGAGCTCGGACGCGGACCGAGCGTGTGGCTCGCGGAACATGGGCGCAGTCTCAAGATCCGATAATACGCGCGCGTTCTTGGACGCTTTGCGATGCCGAATGCCCAATCGATCCTTCAAGTCTCCGCTGACCCACATCTCCCGAATGATGTCCTTGTCTAGCGGCGCGTATGCGGAAGAAGCGAACTTGTAAAGAAAGCGGGGCGCTAGTGATGCGAAAGGATCAGATGGTCTCATGGGAGCGAGACGATGGGTTCACTTACCTAATGCGACCATCACCGAGAAGACAACCGTAGCCCAGAATGTGACATTACTAAACAATATTGTCACTTCGTCCACGAACGAGCCCGTGCTCGAGAAGAAGTTGTTGGCTGGAAAGTATGAGTAAACCACAACCCACAGGAGCATCACGAGCGATGACCCGATGACGACGATCCAGGTGATGAACGTCCAGCTGGGATAAAAAAGTTCCAATCAGCACCCATTTCAAGTAGAACGTGTGTGTAGAGGACGCACTAGTGAGTGTTCAAGCCAACATAGGTATTCGCTGCAAAAATAGCAGCGATCCCAACGGTGGTGCCGAAATCAGCCAGGGAGTCGACGCCCTTGCCATTCCAGGACGTCGCGAGACCAAGGGACCAGACGAGATAAGGAATGAAAAAGACGACAGCGGACTGGTAAACACCATCGAGCATATATGACCAAAACTTTATGCGGGTATATTCTAGACCACGGATGCCTCGAATGTAGAGCTCAGGGAATGCCAAGGCCGCTTTCGCGTTGATATCCTGGTCGAATGCTGATAGGTTGGATGTCAGAGGATGACGTATTCCCACCAAGGCCATCGAAGGCACTCACCGCCAAGTACGATTACCGGGAGTGACGTGAAAACCAAGTTGTAGAGAAGGATGAAACTGTAGTCATACATATATGTCGCGTCGAAGCTACCCAAGAATAGAACATTAACCGCGATAGTTCTCATGACCACACTCGATGACTCACTAGCAATAGAAGAGATACCAAAACATGGCCAACGTCCAAATCACGTTCTATTAACCAGACACGATCAGTTCAATCAAACCCACGAAAAACGACGGCAAGCAAAGGACCTTGTAGAAGAAGTTGCTATGCATGTCGGCGATACGCTGATATGACCAGCGCCCGTGAACGAGAAGCAACTTTGTCAGGAACCTAAATTGGCCAAAAGCGTAGTCTGCTGACATCGCAGCCTGTGAACCTTCGTGGCCCAACAAGCCACAGCCAACGTTGGCTTCTTGAATCATCGCCACGTCGTTTGCACCGTCACCGATGGACAAGGTCATCGCTTTACGACCCTCCTTGACCTGGACAAGCACTTGAGTATATGCGCTCTTGGGAAGGAAACACGGCCATACCAGCTTCACCGTCAACGCCTTCTGAGCCGGCGACACACGGCAACACACAACCGTCTCACACTGCGTGCCAAGATTAAGGAACAATGGTTTGATGTCGGGTGTCAACGCATGTCGTAACGTCTCGCCATCGATCACGACCGCAAACGCAGCCTGAGCGCCAGGTACAAAGCCTCGTTTACGTGGGTCCAAGGATGGCGGACCTAATACAGATGCAATCTTGTTTAGCCCCGCTTCGATCTGTGCACGGGTTCTCTCGGGGGTATCAGCTGATAGAATCATGATCTCCATGTCTTGCTTGAGCAGGTTACAGCTGAATCCAATCTCGATGGCCGTTTGCAACTTATCGCCTGGGAGGGATAGATTAAGCGGCGGGGAACCCATCCACTCCACATCTTGCTCACCTGTGAGAATCCACAACTTGATACCAGCACGATGCAATGTCTCGATCGCCTCTGGGACACCCTCCTGCAACTTGTCCTCCAACGCCGTGGCGCCAAGTAACAAGAGCTCTTGCTCGATGCTCGATGCTGCCTTCTCGACCTCTTCTTCCCTGTTGTCCGTCGCCGCGGTCGCCGCGTCGTACGTCCTTACCCACATTAAGAACTGATCCTCCGTCAATATCCTGTACGCAACACAAAGCGTCCTCAGCCCCCCATTCGCGAACATGTCCATATCCTTGGTCGTCTTCTCCTTCAACGCCGGATCGACACTAGCCGAAAGCCGCTCATAAATGACCGAGTCCGCACCCTTGCAATACAAGACAATCCGGCCATCCGGCGTGCGTACGATCACGCTCATCCGCTTCCGTGTGCTGTTGAACTCGAGCGTCTTCAACAACGTGTACCGCTCAGGCTGTCCCATCACCTCGATATCGATCGCATCTTTCGACTTGCCCACGAACGGAAACCCAACGTCTCTCGCGGCAGCTACGAGCGCAGCTTCGTCCGGCGACTCTGCCTTGTACTCCAGGTACCATGGCTTCTCCGCCTGCTCCGGCTTGTCCGCGAGGACGGTATGGCAGATGGCCAGCGCGCGAAAAAAGGCGGTGATGTGCCCTGCTTGTTCGCATGTCCGGTCCGCGATGTCCTCGGCGAGTTTGGGCGAGACGAGTGTGAGCTTGTTGATCTGTGCGAACCGGTTCTTGAAGAGCTTCGTGAGGGTGGACACCATGGTATCTTTGAGCGCCGCCAACTTGCGCGCAAGCTCTTCGGGCTCGACTGCGTCCGCTCGCCCTTCTCTCGTCGCTGCACCACGCTGCGCCTCCGTGATACCCTCCCCGTACGCCACCCCGTGGATGGAACATTTCTGGAACTCCATGACGTTCTGCGTCAATGTACCCGTCTTGTCGGAAAACACGTATTCGATCTGACCGAGGTCGTCAGAGATACCCCAGTTCTTCGGGATGCAGGTGGTGTCAAAGGGTTTGTAGTACATGTCGATGTCTTGTGCGATGAAGTAGGCTTGGATCGTCTTGATGATTTCGATCGAGATGAAGAGCGATACGGGGACGATGTTTTGGAATGCAATGAGGCAAGACCTGCGACATCCCTTCAGACCGGTGCAGATGCGACAAGAGAAACCAGACTCACACAAAGGTAACCAGCGCGTTGAGCGCAGCAGAGTTCGTCGAATCTACGCCCGGTTCATAGATCTTCACGCTCGTATTCGACAGACCATCCAAGATACCATAGACCACTGCAGAGAGTGCACAGATGACGAACAAGAAGGCAAAATTGACAATGACGTTGAAGTTGGTCTCCTTGGCGATCTTGGACTGCTTCGACGGTGTTATGCCTCCGTTCAAATAGATCTTGGTGTCCGGGCCCGTGAAGACGACCAGACCGATGATCCAAGCTGTGTTGCGCACAGTACAGCCACGAAGGAGCAGGTCGTTGATCGTGACACCCTCTTTTCGAGAGTCCCCATTGGCGGGGTCTGTATAGCGCAAAACGCCGTTGTACAGATACAGATTCTGGTGGGGTGGCTCCGATTCGAGGACGAACGACGATTTCTCGACGTCTTCCTCAGAGATAATGGAAGAAGTCGGGTTGAGAGCCCTGCGCGGTTTCAGGTTCGTCTCCCCGTCCAGGTTCTTCGTCTCCAGGTAGCAGAGTCCGTCTGGATCCGACGTTGACAATACGACCACGTCCGCTGGGACCTGTTCGTTCTCCCTCAACAGCACAATGTCCCCGACGTCCAGCTTTTTCCACAGCGTTCTCTCCCACCTCGCGGTCCCGCCGGTCCTCCGCTTCCAGTCGATGACCCCAAACGACGACCGAGAAGGTATGCTCTGCTGGTATGCCGAATGCGACTTGTTTTGGCCCCAAGACCCAATCTCTTGCACGGGGGGCAACCCAGGGGGATACGTATGCGAATCGACACTGGCAATGTCCTCGAGTTGTCTCCCACCCGCACCGATCGGTTTCCCAAAGCTGAGCGTACTCTCGTTGAGGTCCATCGTGCTCACGCTAACCCGGTCGCCGTCGACACCCTTGCTGAGCACGATCCGCATTCCCTCCCCTGCTTCCTTTTCGCGGAGCTTTTGGACACCTCTCGAGACCTTTCCTGGGGCGTTGATGCGGAGGAGTCGCTGGTACCAGGGGCGAGGATCAAGTCGTTGATTCACATTGCGCCATTGGCCGAGACGGGTGACAGCGGAGGTGTTGACTTCTTCGTCCAGCTGTGCGCGGCGGTAGTCCTCGACACCTTCCTTGACGGCGGTGACGACGAGAATGAAGAGGAGAGGAAAGGCAGCGGTCGTTGCAGATGCGGCTCCAAAGACGGGAAACACTGCGAGCCGTTAGGAGGAGAGTGGATTGATAGAGACACACTCACGTTGGAATATGACCAGGGCCAGGAAGTAGATGTTGGCTATTCTAAGGGGGGACGTCAACTGGCGTGGACATTGCAGGATCGGTGGTCTTACCGGTGGAACTGCTCAAAGAGGTTCTTGGGGAGGAACGTCAGTAGGGTGTATCCTAGCGGCGGTGAGGTGTGATTCTGAGCACGAGCGGGCGGAGGACTCACTGCTCGTCCGTACTTTGTTCCTGGGATAACGAGCGAGTGGCTGGCCATTCTGATCGAGTTCCATGGCGGAGAGGGGGGCATTAACGTATACATTTCTGCGCTGACCGGGTATCTGTGGGCCAGTCGCAAGGGTGGGTGCGTCTGAGATGGTGGAGTCGGTAGTCTTCGGACGCTTCTCTTTTCTGAAGAAGAGAGAGCGTTTTCTGCGAGACGACCTCCGCTCTGCGCGCAGTTCTGAGCGAATGGATTCAGCGATGGTGGAGGCTGCGGTGCGCA
This sequence comes from Boletus huronensis, assembly GCA_038093155.1. Classification (NCBI taxonomy): domain Eukaryota; kingdom Fungi; phylum Basidiomycota; class Agaricomycetes; order Boletales; family Boletaceae; genus Boletus; species Boletus huronensis. The sequence continues at coordinate 2,398 of JBBPRS010000244.1, read as the reverse complement.
CGGTGCGGAGACGGAGGTCGGGGTCAATCGGTGCATCGTTGTCGTCGTCGTATTGATCTGGGTGGGGGTGGCGCTTGAATAAAGACATTCTCCTGGTATTGAATTATGGACAGGGTATTCTGAAAGGGTCCTGAATACCGAAAGCCAGCACGGAAGGACCTGAGGACGAAGGGAGAGTCAGAGTGTCGAGCCTCGCGCAGCACTCGACGCGGCGGTGCGTTTCGATCAACAAAAGACCGCCAAACAATCTCAGGCTGGCGACACACAGCTTTCCAGATCCCAGCACGACCGCATACACGAGTATGGCGACGTCCACCCCACCCGAGTCGCGTCATCGATAGGTTCGTTCTACCCATCTCGCGCTCGTCAAGACGACACCAGCTCGTTTCTCAGGTTCCGCTCCGACATTCAAAAGTTTGGACGTGTTTTAAAGGTCATCAAGGGGCTGGAACCCCTGTTTGCACGATGCGATGCTGAGAACGTTTAGGTTCTCGCAGGCATGTCCTCCTCTTCCATATCCTTTGTTCGTTCCTCCAACAAATTATATCACAAGGACTTTGGAGAAGTCGTCGTCTATCCTCTCGTCGCCCTCTTCTTCGGTACGGGCAATCAAACCTGCGCGATATTAGAACGCGTCTTCATGGACCCTTCTATGCGTCTCGTGAGTCGAGATTCCACATCGTCTTTCCATTTCTTCACATGGCACCTGGCCTCAGTTCGAGTACTCTCCCGAATCATTCCTCGCGTCGATCCCAGAAATGCGCGCCTTTCCGCGCCTGTCGCTGTTGTATCAGGCATGGGCAGACGAAGTGCAATCCCGTGGCAACGTCGCTCTCCTCACGCAACGGCAGGTCACTCGGGTCGTTCGCGGAGGTCGCGCGCATGCATCGCCCCACAAGTCAAACGTGCAACTGTGGAGCCGTTCGACGGGCGGGACCGACGAAGAGAAACGTGTCCGAGAACCCCTTGGGACGGACACGTGCGCAGAATTTGACGAGTTGATCCTGGCGGTTGATGCCGACTCGGCGCTCAAGATCCTCGGAGAGAACGCGAGCTGGTTAGAGAAAAAGATACTAGGCAATGTCAAGGTGAGTACGTGTGCAGTCGGCTCCCCCTCACCGAATCGATCTTGCATGTAGTATTTATGGGACGTCAGCGTCACGCATAGCGATCTGGATTACATGGACAAGGTAATCTCGAGGCTCAGTCGTCGTCCGCCACCGCTCGGCGACTGATCATAGTGTATATTTCAGTACTACCGCCTCCATTACGATCCGTCGTTCAACTCTTCTCGTACGGACGAAGACGCAAAGAATGCATACAAGCTCGCAGAGAAAGCATTCGCGCCTCTGTATTTTATCCGGAGCTACCCCGACGACAAGAAAAAGGTCGAGATGAGTTTCGACCTCACCAATTACCAACCACAGGTACCATCGAGCCCATTTTGTTCCCTCTAACCACGTCGCTCACCCCGAATTTATTTCAAGGATGAGGATCCTCGCGGCCCTCAGACACCCTCGAGCACAGCATCTCCACCTGGTCCACCCCCACCGCTCTCATCCCACGTCTTCCAAACTATCTTCCTCGACCGTGACGGGAGCAGCGAGAAATGGAGCAGGAACGACATCAAACCCGAGAACGTCATCTACGAAAAGTGGTGGAAACAACAGAGTCATCGGTGGCAACACTATGCTGGGACGGTACCCTGGATGATGTGCATCAACGGCAAGGTAAGCTACCTCGTAGTATTTTTTTTTTGAAAATCGGGGTGCTCACGACGGATGTTAGTACCATACGTCATATGCGGGCGCGTGGACGATCCTCAGTGCGTGCACGTTTTTGCTTGCGTGCTTGCCCGTGAGATGACCCACACCAGATATGCACGAGATCGCCGTCGTGTCAGGCCTGGCAGCCGCCTACCGTCTCGGTGCAGAGTGCGTACCCATCAGACGACTCCGGCCGACAGCGGCACGACAACCCCCACACTCACGCGTCTCTTTGTTCTAGCTACCCATTCATCCAAGACGATGATTGCAAACGGCTGTTTCGTCTCTGTCTTGCGGTCAGTCATGGATCCCGCATGGTAAGTACGTCGCTCAAGCGGTACAAAAGCCAAAAGGTCTGGGAGAATGGTAGTACTGATAGAACCCGCGTTTTAGCGTGCGGAGGACCGCCGGGGCATGTTTACTTGAGGAACGGAAACGTGGTGTGAAGAGGGCGTGGTTTGTACGATGTGTAAAGTCGTTCCGATGTGTTCAATAGATGAATCGTCTGTCCTTTCCTCTTGCCATATTCGTGTGCCCAGTTCACTCGTTGACCTTCTCTCACTCCATGACTCGCCAGCGAACCCCGACCTTTGGAGGTCATGACGACAGGCAAGAAAAGTCGCTATTGATTC
>JBBPRS010000243.1:0-33365 GCA_038093155.1 Boletus huronensis | reverse complement strand
AACAACGTAGTTGATGTTTCACCAGTCGAAGTCGTATCATTATCATTGAGGCCAGTAAGACATCAACAAGTTCAACATAGCAAGGTCATGTTCCTTCCGAATGGACGTCAGCCCTCGTACCCCCGCCATCCATTTGATAGAGCTTGAAATCGAAACCGGGTACTTGACCTCGCCTTCCTTTCCAGCCCAGTCAAAGTCAATCAGTTGTACCGTGGATGGCCGCTCTGGCGTGACGATGACGTTTGGCTGCCGAAGGTCGCCAAACACGTCACCAGCACTATGAAGATGCTCAAAAGCCCTGCGGAGATCAGCTTCGAATCCTGGGCGAAGTTCCCTTTGTTTTGATGCAGCTTCGAACGTCAATCCTTTCACGTGTTCCATCACGACCATACGTAGCTTTCCATATGACGGCATGTCTGGGGTCCCGTTGATCGGTCCGTGGTAAAGAAGCTGTGGCGCAAAGCCAGCCAATGCCATCTTCCGGTGCACATCTACACCATATGAGGTGACGAACTTGACAACAATGTCATTTGGGCTGCCCCCGGTGGTTTTAGCGAGATAAGTTACACACGAAACATTTTGTTCGAGCGGTTTTTGATATGCAAACTCGACCGGGGCACCGTCGTACCAGTATGTGTTGGGAGATGGAAAGAACCGTGGGTGGATAACAGGAGCTGAGGGGTTGAAAGGTGCTACATCTTCGATGGTTTTGTACCACGAATCTAAGCGCTGGATCGACTCTCTGAGAGCATAGAGGATGTGCGCAATTCGGCGGCACTGGTCGTCGTCATGGGTAGAATGGGCAGGAACCCAGAGAAAGTCCGTGAGTCGTTGGACGATGCAGTTTGCGGTGATAATGCCACCCATAATCGTAAGCCATGGTCCAGCATGGGCGATGATGAAAGCAGGACAGCAGCATTTCAGACAGAGTTCGCTGTTCTACGTGGACAAAGGATCAACAATAAAGAAGAAAATGAGATGGACATCGTTACCTTCTTTTGGCTGAGTATGCGGAGAAACGAGAAGGCGGCTTGGACTGAGGGGTCTGACCCTCCGTCACCAAACTCATTCTTCTCCTCGCCAACGATCAGGTACACTGGTAACTCCCCGCATGAACTCTGCGCCACGACATCTGGAGCGGTTCTATCGGAGTTATTGATGAACGTGAGAGGGTGGTGGATGACCTTCTGCAAAAAGGATCCGAGATGATCTCGACGATCGTTCTCGCTAGGATGGATTAGAGCGAATTGAACCACGAGATCCCGGACGTTGAGGACGAAGTCATCAGGTACATCGTAGTTGGGATCGAATGCGTTGCTGGAGAAGTATGCGAACGCTGGGTTGAACAGTTGGATAGGAGGCGCCACCGTGTTGGCTGGATTGCTCGCAGCGCAACGACAATCTAACAGTCTCTGTTCGCCAGATTGAATTTTGACATACTCGCTCGATTTTGCAGCTTGGGAAGGGGTGAGACTTTTGGACGTAATGGTAGTGGTACGCTTGAATGCTGTTTGGACAACATTGATCAATGGGTCACAAAGAAAACGACGAAGCTCTCACATTCAGTCAGCGCAGTTAGGATGTCGTCCTGTTCTCCTACTTGCAGCAGAGCTGTACGGTCATCTGACAGAAGCGTAATCAGTCGTAACAACAAAAGCAATGCTAGGTCGTGCGGTCAACTTACGGGTGTTGCTGGTATCTTCGGCAACAACATAGAAGGGGTCGAGAACTGGCATACCCAGGAAATTGGGCAGCAGAGTGTCCCCTTGGAGTGGTTCGCCGTCACCCGTCTTGATAAGATTCTCCCGGAGCTCATTCTCGTCTCCCGATATCCAATATAAGCATATATGCTCGTCGATTACGTTTTTAAGATTTGGATGTGTCTCCCTGATGCGATCTTTAAGTTGACTCATGGTTGCATTCGCTCGGATTGAAACTTGAAATCGGGCGTCGAGAGTGCTGCCTCGTAACCAGCAGACGATCATCAAGTATGGCGCGTCTGTAGAACAAGAATCGGGATCAATCGCGAGGGAACACTTGGATCGCCTCAGCTACGTACCTACTATGATATGGATGTGGCGCTTGGGTGGCGGTTCCGGGAACACCTCTGATAACTCATCATCCCCCATCTCCAAGAGTTCCCCATGCTCCGAGAGGATGAACTTGTTGAGATTCTCTTTATAGGGTCTGGGTAAGGGATTCCTGGGCTTGTAAAGATCGAGAGTATCCGCATCCATGTCACGAAAAGCCGTTGGCTTCTCGTTCTTGATGGCCTTTTTTAAGGCTGCGACAGTCTCCATCTTTGAAATCTTGACCTCGAAGATCCTTCCAACATCTGTACCGCGGACCCAACAATTGAGCGTAAGTATTTCCGTCATATTGTGGCACTCTGATGGACGGACGCGGAATTTCTAGATGAGTGATTGCCTAAAGAGAACAGATGGAAAACTTCAGAGGCTGCCTACCTCGGCGGCATAAACTTCGCGAGAAGTACAGCTGAAGCGCTGGGGTATAATCTGGCCGGTAAATGCGGTTACTTGCAGCGACGCGACCTGCTGAGTGTGCTGAGTCAGCGACCCCATGTGGGAACTTGGCAACTTGGCGCAGTGCATCTCCCCATGTCCTTGACCGCTTACTAGCGACAGGACCGATATCTTGCCCTCGTTGTCATCTTTTGAACCTTGCTTGCTCTTCTCCACCCCACCCTCATTCAATCCTTTCCAAGACACCCCTCCAGACGATCGCCACCGTGACATTGGCCAACTTGTCAGTCACGTCGTCGATTGCGTTCATGCCCGATGCACCATCGTACCCAACATCAACAAATAGGATCGAATATAACCCAATATCAGGAGATATCAGAAAGACAGTACTTGGATGAAAAATCAGCCTCCGGTTCGGAAAAGCAGCTAATTGAGATTCCAGGAATCCAGGATAAGGGTGACTGAAATCTGATATGCCAAACCGGTGCATAACACGTGATAATAGAAAATATTGCGATCTAATGTAATCTCACAATTTTGCAATGTTTGTGATGGAGCTGCTGCACCTGGCATCGTTATATTCGAACGTACTCCCTTCACGGGTGTCGCGGTCATCTTGTTCTTGTTCACTCATATTCTGAGTGAGGATTTTTTCTAAAGGAAATGTCGCGTTTTAGAAGACTGTGCTCACCTGCGCGAAATTATCGAGGCGCTTCCGGTGGACCGACATTATGTTCCCTCGTTACTATGTCACTCCGGAAACAGACCTGAGCCTTATTTTCTCGAAACCATTAACCCGGCAGACTCAACTGTCACAGTTGGAGATTCCAGTCCTCGTACAGAGTTTCAATTCTCTACCTGAGGTAACAACACTGCGTCAGGAGCCCCACATATTCCCCGTCGATCTCGTAGCCAAAACTCAACAATGTCGATGCTCCCTCTGTACGCGAGGAACAACTAGTTTCTCTCCCCTCGCCGAGTCCTTTACCACACCATTTTCCGGTACCTCAGACCCAGGAAGGCACTGGTCCTCCCGTTGTTCCTAACTCGGCGACAAGCACTTTTGCCCTCCATTGCTATAGCAGGTACGGGCGTTCCTGCCACATTATTACAGATTTTGGATATCACTACTGCACGCTGGATAGATCCCAAAAATGCAGCTTACCAACTCGTATGCCCTCCGACTCCACCATACATATGTTTCAGAATGTGGCAATTGATCTCTTAGCCAGCCAACCGCAGCCTTGATCGAGAAGTTCACACGAGATTGAATGGAAGCTCCTCTACTCAAGTGGAAAATAGGACACACTCGCAGACAAGAAACCGCCTTCTGTGCACAACGCGGATGCCGCAGGACACCTTAGCCTTGGTACTAGTCATCATCATCGGCTGCTACCACCGTTGCACCGGATATGAATTCCGGCTCTCAACTAGATCCGCCTGAACTGTCATTCTTTTCCCCAAAGGCAATCGCAATGAAATCTATGACCTACTAGAAAGAAGACGGAAAAATGAAGGTCCCTTTGATCTTGGATCATCCAAGCCCATCATCGGCCCCATCATCATCCACCACCTCCCACCCTTCCTCCTCTGTAATCCGCTCAGGTCGTCTCCGCGTCGGAGACCGCACGCATGACGTAGACCCACGGTCGTCCCCTGCCCCTCCCATAGCGTCCCGCACCATGCCAATCCCCGCCACCACCACAGCGGCACGCCGCCTACCCCGCGCTGGACTCGCCGTCGTCGCTTGAAGGACCTGCGCAAAATCAAGCAGAAACGTAGAGGGCGTCGGAGGTGGTAAACTCGGCGTCGTTTCATGCGAACGACTGATATGGATCCGAAATAAATAAGATGAAGGAGAGAAGGAGGTAGACGCACCGTCCCAACTCGCCACTACAACACACAGCCCATAGATTTACGAGCACGTCGCCCGCTTGTGATAGGGGTATGTCGACGCTCTGGGTGTGGGCGAGGTAACAAACGTTGTACAATAACATCGCAAACGCTGTCGTAAAGGATGCTTTGGGTTCTATTGCCGGTGCGAGGGTCGTCGGGGACGCTATTGTCGATACCTCCGGCGCCGCAGACGTCGGGAGAGGGGCTTGTGGGGATGAAGGCGACGGGGAGGCTGTGAGATGTAACGGGTGTTTCATTGTCCATCTAGATGATCGATCCACATCAAAACCGCATACATACCTCGCACGCGGGATGAAAAGGAAAAAAAAGATAACAACATACTTGGCCCAGCTACCAGACTCCCCGCCTTTACCAGCACCGATCCACGGTTGCCCGACCCCAAACTTTTTTCCGATCCATTCTGTCTCGAAAGGGAGTTTGACACCCAGATAAAATGTGAGTAATCCGAGGAAATGGATGGTGTGTGTGATGACAGCGTTGATATGGTCTGGGGGATAGCCTGTAGTACCGTAACGATATTTAGAGCGTGAGGACGACGGATTGGAACGAATGTAGAATAGAAAACACGTACGTCGAATATCCCCCGGAACGGGCAGAATCAAATCGCCGATGGTCCATTCCCCCTTCGTCCCCGCCTTCCCCCCAATCGGGGGTCGTCCACCCACCTCGACGACGTGAAAAACTTCGACGAGCTCTTGGACGAGCCCCGAACGCGCGCGTGCGAGTGCCGCCGAGAGCGCATGCAGCTCTTGCGTCTCTTTGGCAGTCAAAGCGTCCAACGGTGGTACGGGCACGAGACGTGCGGCAGAGAGGGTCCGTCGACGCGCTGCGAGGGATTCGCGCAGTTGGCGTAGCCGCTCGCGTTCTGACAAGGCAAAAAAAAAGAAGGAAAGGGAGTGAAAGGATCGAACGTGAGGACTCGGACATGCATGAATACGACGCGTCAAAAAAGAAACGAGATCACGGAGCTATATTGGGGATCGCGAAAAGCACGCACTGGCATCGTTGTCCCGCTTCAACCTCGCCAGTCCCTCTGCGAGTTCTTCCACCCGCTTCTGACAGCTCGCCAGCCCAGCCCTCGTCATTCTCGATCCTTCGATCCCCTTGAGGGCCCGCGAGGCCTTGACGACTTGCTCATCGCGATCCTTTCCAAAGCGCTGCGTCTGCAAGCGAATGTCACGTAGGCTGTTTCGGGGAAGACGGTCAATGGCAGGCTGATCGAGGCACGTTTTGACATACTGAGTCCGTAGACAGTGTTCGCAATAAAACTGGCGCTGTCTGAGCTCACAATTTTTGCATTCCATGGCGTTACGATGGCCGTTGTGTGATGCACGACAGACACGCTAATGTGAAGTTGTGTGAGGCGGGGGATTAGTCACATACAAATTTGGATAGCCCCTATATTACAGGATACAATACGGTAACACGAGAAAACACACGTCGATAGATAGACTGATATTCCCTTCTCCTTGTCATACTTCCTCAAACCCCGCGTCCCGCACGCGGCTCACCTTGGTTGCCCGCTGCGTCCAGACATCGTCTGGGCCCGCTCTCCGCCAGACATACCCCGCCTTGAGTTGTATCTCCCTCAACGTAGGACAATACCGATTCCATGCGTGAATGAGCTCTTTCAGGATGACCTCCTCGGGCTCTTCCGGGCTGGCTGTCCACCCCACACGCGATGACGACGACGACGAGGCCGTACCGAACTTGGCTTCTTCGAATTCGGCATCGTCCAATTCGCCCCGTTCAGGACCGTCGACCCCGATAAGCTCCCCCAGTGCGAGTTGGATCGACCGATGTGGATACCCACGTGCACTGAGGCTTTCTGCGATGACGCCGACATTGTCGACGCCGGGGGGCATGACTTTGAACACACGGACGGACCACAAGCGGGGCATCAGTCCAAAGAAATGGGCGCCCATGCCCAATACCATTTCCTGTATGTACCGGGCCCTTGAGCACTGCACATCGTCGCGAGAGGACAAAGAAAGCGAAAGAGACGCACTTCGGTTGGATCCCCTTCCTTGTACATGATCTCGAGTCGCTTTAGGCGACTGAAGTGGTGGAGGACGGCGTAGAGGATTTCGTCGTCCCACCAGCCGATACACATGGAGAGACTCTCGAGGTCGAGGCCGCCCCCACTCGCCTCGATCTCTTTGAAAGCTTTCTCCAATGCACCGAGGCCGCCGGTAGGGTCCCTGATGGTGAGGTGTTTTATTCGACGTGGAGCAGAGACGACAGACTTGATTGTCGTCAACGGGCCCCGGTAGTACGCCAGATTTGGGAGGGCAGTATCGGGTAGGCGGAGCCAGGGAAGGTAGTTTCTGATGCGCAGATTGGCGACGCGGGGACACTTTGCCAAGAACTCGGCAAACGGGTTGATAAGCTGGTCGTGTGGTTCAGACACATAGGACTGCCAGGATTTTTGGGTGGGGAACTTGACGTCGATGGTGTGGATGTGGGGAGATGGGACTGGATCATGGTGAGCAGGGAGGAAGAGCTGGGGTGTTGGGGGAGCGTCTGGGGGTTGGAGGGTGTGCAAGGGAGGGATGGTGGTCACGCCGGGGGGGAGGACGACGACGAATCCCTGGGCCCAGTTGTTTGGGTTGGGGTTTGGGGGGTTTAGAGTTTCGCAAAAGTGTTTGTAAATGTAGCAGGTCCAGTCAAAACGAATGACACGGAGGTGTTGACCCTCTCCGAATGCGCGGAGCTCGCGTGGATCTCGGCGGCCGCGGAGGCCGACGATGGTGAGTTCAGTGATGGGAAGGTCCCGCGGGTGAAGATTGGTGAGGTGAGGGCGGAGGGGTGGGGTGCAGTTTTCGATGGCGAGTTTATCGAGTGCAGGGAAGCGGTGTACGAGGTCATAAAATGTGTCTGGGAGGACCATGCTGCTGAAGGTGAGTTCCCGGAGGTTGACAAAGGTCAATGCGTGATTGTACATGGCGTCGGTGACATTGTCCGAAGCAAGAAGGTCGACGGGGCTGGCGATGCCGACTTCGTCCAAGATGCGGGCTTCGTGGGCACGATTGGGTCTGTGGATGAAGGTGATCTCGCCGGAGAGGTTTATGATGGCTCTCGCACGGCTGATTTGCTCGATGCGATCGAGCTGCGAGGTCGCGGTGGATATGCCGAGGGTGAGTGCGCGGGTGACGGAGCGAAGGGGCGGGTTTTGCTGTAGGAAGGCGTGGTTTCTGATGAACTTGAGGGGGTCTGACCAGATGACGTGCCTGTAGAGGACTCTGACGCCGAGAGACTTGAAGCGTTTGCCTGTGCGTACGACGGCTGCGAGGTCTCTGGGGGAGTCCAGCTCCTCGAAGACGGTCATCCAGAGTTCGTTCGGGAATGTGGCCATGGTGGTGGTCGCGATCATGGTATGTTTTCGGTGGCTGTATACCTCCTCTCGTCCGTCATGATCAGGCGACGGGCCATCCGCCGTGCCATCCGCCGTCTGCCCCCGCCGGTCTCGCTCGACTCTCGTTTCGACGCCCCCCTCTACGCCCTCAAAGCCTTTGCCATCGCCACCGCCGTCGTCGTCTCGACTGCATCCGCTTCCGTCGCAGGCGTCATGGCCTATCTGGACGTTCGCAACGTGCGTCCACCCTCACACCTCCACCCCTCGCCAACAGCTGACCGAGACCCGACACAGACGGAAGAATTTTCAGCACGCATGCAAACGTGGGTGTCTCAGTCCATGCCGCTGTTGACAGCCAGAATCTATCGACGTCCTACCTCACACGATTCGGTCGATGGTGACCCCGCTCTCCTTGCGGCATCAAGACTACAACACGAGCCTTCGGTAAAAACGCCCTTTGATCACGACGCAGCCGAAGAAAGACTGGGAGAGGCATTCGACAACGGAGGGTTCGACGCGTGGGCAGAGGCTGCTGCAAGGGAGATGGAGGCCGAAATCGATGTGCAGCGTTCCCAAAAGAGCAAACCGACCTAGAGCGTCCAGGGTGTCGTACAGAATCTGCTCGAACTAATCTAGTAGCTTCCTCGATTTGCATCCTAAAGCATACGTGAACTCTGCTTGAACAAAGGTTTAGACAGGCCCACAGTGGCTGTGTCACTGATATCTTGCTGAACCCCACCCATTTACTACCAACAGCACCATGGCCAAAGACAAACCAGGCGCGGGATCAACCAAGAAAGCGGCTGCAAAGGCCCAGAAGAAAGCCAAGGCCGCCCAAAAGACTGCACGCAAAGAAAAGAAGAAGGCCACGAAATCCCCACGCGACAAAGATGATCAAGACGACCAAGATCTCGAAGACATCCTCGAAAAGGTACTTTCTGGATTTCGGAGTCGGATCTCCGTGTCTTGGCATCCATGATCGTCCTTGCTGATCAGCGCTCATATCGTGCTTTCAGTAGATAAGACAAGATTGGGAGGCAGCACATACGGTCACAGAAGAACTCGTACAAGGACCTCCGAGTAGACGTGCTAACGCCACCCTGACGGCATGTCCGAACGGAAACCACCTTTGGTGCATCGGAGGCGAGTACTTTAGCGAAGACGGGAAAGCGGTACGTGTGGTATCCACAGCCTCATGCGATTCCTGCCAACGTTCCATGATTTAGTATTTCTACAATGACGTATTTCGCTACTCTCCCGACAAGGTACGTCCTGGAACAACGTAAACTTATACCCCATCGAATGCCATCCTCGCAGGACGAATGGCGAAAGTTCGTTTCCCAAACCTGTCCCGGCCCCCGTTCTGCACACAGCGTCGTCGCCTCTCCCGCCGGAGGCGGAAAACTCTATCTTTTTGGTGCGGTCCTTGCAATTCGGAAGCCTTGCACGTTGTTGACGCCGATCGCGATCGCTCGAATGTTGTAGGTGGCGAATTTTCGTCCTTGTATCAAAACAGCTTTCATCACTACCGCGATTTTTGGGTTTTTGATGTTCCGACGCATACCTGGGAAAGAATAGAAACCAAGGTGCGACCAAGCGCACGCTCGGGTCATCGGTAGGATGAGGATTGTATTCCTTGTGCGTTGTGTCGCTTAGCTGCGACTTTGAACGTGAATAGGATGGCCATGTGGAAGCATATCGTTGTCTTGTTTGGCGGATTTTATGATCCAGGATATCGAAGTGAGTGCATTCACATTCTGGTCACGACCTCAGCTTAGCTTGCGCGGACTTTCATAACAGCCCAGTACCTCAACGATACGTGGATATTTGACACTCAAGAGTATAAATGGCGTCAGATCGAGTTCAAAGAGTCGGAACGGAAGCCCTCGTACGTGTACTCCCAGTTCCCATTCCCGATGCCGCTGAAAGTGACATGGCTAGTCCTCGCAGCGGCTTCTCCTTTTTGCCGACAGTAGACGGCATTGTTCTACACGGTCCGGTCATGCGCTCCTCCTCCAGCATGAACATACGATCTAACATTGCATCCTACAGGTGGTTACTGTAAGGAGTATACCAAGGGAAAACGTCCCGTCGGCGTCATTCTCGATGACACCTGGTTCCTCAAGTGCGTCTCGAGCCACACACTGACATATGCGCGGATACACCGACAATGGATCCAGGATGACCCTTGACCCATCCCTTCCGACCCCCCTCACGCTGAAATGGGAAAAACGCAAGACGGCATCGTCGACACACACGCCGACGGCGCGGGCGGGATGTACGATGGCACTCTGGTCGGCCAAGGGGACGGGGGTGATGTTTGGAGGGGTGACGGACGAAGATCGGGGAGAAGAGGGATTGGAGAGTGTGTTTTGGAATGACTTGTGCGTGTTTTTCTGTCTTGTGCGCGTGTGGTGAACGCGAACGCGACACTGACGTACTTTCTTGAATGGAAGGTATGGATACCAGCTGGGAGGTCATGGACGATGGATCGCAATGCATCTCAAAAAGCCGAAAAAGAGAGGAGGCGGGGGGAAGAAGAAGCATATGAAAGGCGGTGGAGCGACTTCGTCCGCACACGACCTCGATGACCACGCGGAGGAGGAGCTTGGAGATGATGAAGAGGGTACACAGGCAAGTCCAGGATCATGCATTCACGTCGATTGCACGCTCAACCTTGATTGCAGACTAGATCTCCGGTGGCGACACGACCCATTCCGGAACCCAAGCGCGACGACGAGGTCGATCCCGAAGACCCAAACTCGACGAAACCCATGCCGCGCTACAACGCCATGCTGGCGGTGCTCCGAAACACGCTGTACATGTATGTCTTATCCCTTCCATTCCAGTCTCGTGTGGACCCTGACACTCTGGTCCTGTCTAGCTATGGCGGCATATTTGAACTTGGCGCGCGCGAGTATACACTGGATGATTTTTATGCGCTCCAGTTGGATAAATTGGAGCGGTTCGTGTGTCTCAAGCCGAGTGGGATCGTTATCCCGACCGAGGCTGAGGAGAGCAGTGATGAGGACGGGGAAAGCGATGGGGAAGGGAGCGATGAGGAGGATGAGGATGAGGATGAGGACAGCGGAGGGGAGACAGAGTCGGAGGACGAGATGGAGATGGAGATGGAGAAGAAGCGGAAAGGAAAGGAGAAAGAAGGAAAGAGACGGGTGGTAGAGCGTGAAGAGGAGCCAGAAGGGCAAGTAGAAGCCGGTGTGGATGCAAAAGCAGAAACAGAGGCAGAAACACGAGAAGGAATGGAATCTGGAACGCTACTCGACAAGGTACGCTAAAAGCTGGTCATCCCCCTCCAGATCATCGTGGCTCACTCGTGCCATGTTAGGACGACCTACGGGCCCAAGCGACGGCGTTCCTGGGTGTCTCTGCAAAAGACGCGACGCGTTCAGCGGAAGACATGATTAGTACGCCTGCGCCGGGAGAAACGCTGGCTATGTTCTATGCGCGCTCGCGTACGTCCACTCTGGATGCGCCTTGTTCGACCGAGACTGACTGTAACGTCTGAGCGTAGGCGAGTACTGGGCACAAAAAGCCCATCAGGATCACGCGAGCGATAGTCGTGGAAAGCAATTACGACGCGATGGATTCGGGCTGGCGGAGGCGCGGTATGGTGAGTCGGCGGTCGCGTTTGGGTTTTATTGTTCGTTCTCTCACAGCGGGCCACAAACCCTCATTCAGCGGAATATAAACCGATCTTGGAAGAGGTGGAGAAGATTTTGGCAGAGGCGGGGTTGGATGAGGATGAGATGAAGTTGCAGGGTCAGAGGGGCGATGTTGGTGTGGGTGCTGGGCAGAGTCGGAATCGTCGTTGATGATGATATAGAAAATTTCCAATTTTGGTAATCCATCCAGCGTAAAGTACTGCGGTATGTTCAAAGTCCCTTGACAACTTTCACACCCTGAACCCTCTTCGAACACACTATGGAAAGCATATCGCCCGCCGTGAACATGAACGCCTCTCTCGCAGCAGCCCCCACCACCGAGCGATCCTCCTTCCCCTCGACGTCCGGGACGCACGCCACACACGCACACACACCCATGCCACCCGAACTCGATCAAACTCTCGCGCTACTCTCGACCCACCGTTCCGTCCTCGGCTACCTTCTCCTTTCGCGCGGCGACCAAGTGTCTATCATCCGACACTCGGGTGTCGTATTCGAGGGCGAGCAGGGGAGAAAATATGCGAGCGTGATCGGGCGAATCGTGGAGAACGTGCAGGGGGGATTGGAAGAAGTCAGTGGAGAAGAGAACGATGGGGTGCGTGTGGTGGTCATTTCTGGCGTCTTGCTTGGGAATCGTCTCATCGAACACGTCTTTTACTTTATTTTTCAGGATCGCATTCGGTTTATGAGAATCAGGACGAAACGACACGAATTGATGATTTCGCCAGGTGTGTTTGTTCTCTTTTGTTACTGGTCGAGAGCGTGATGACTGACGAGGCGGTACAGACGATCGGTTTCTCCTTGCCGTGTTACATGACCCGGCCACTTGATTCTAAGAGTCTCGGCGTGTTTGACTTGGTTCTCCCCGCATTTGTATTCCTAGGTATTTTCTTCTTGCATAATCCAGGCTCTCTTTCTCGAATCGGAACGTGTCGTTGCTACAAACACACAGGTATACATCTACGCCCATCCCATGCTTTTCAGTGGTGACCACGAACAGGCTTTGGGACATATCTGTTGGACAAGCATCAAACAGCGACATGATTGAGAAAACCTCAAGGAATGCGTACGGCTCTTCGAGATAGGTCACTTCCTCTGGTGTCAACGTGATGTCGGTCACGATGCTCTCCTTGAGCCGTTCGATGGAGTTGACACCCACGATGGGACTCGCGACCTTTTGACCGACCCACGCCAGTGCGATCTGTCCCATCTTGACGCCCTTTTTATTCGCAAGCTCCTCGACGCGATTGACGATGGTCTTGTCGGCCTCTGAGAGCTTCTTTTCGAACATGGTACCTTTGGCGGCGTTGCGTCGGACGGATTCGGTGCCGAGGGGGCGGGCGAGGTCTCCTGCTGCGAGAGGTGACCAAGGGATCACCCCGATTCCGTTGAATTTACAGTACGCCAACATCTCGCGCTCCTACGTCACGTCAAAAAGATGCCCCATCAGAGTGATTCGTGCGATGGGGACACACCTCCTCGCGGTAAAGCAACGAGTACTCGTCTTGCATGCTGACAAACTTGGTCCAGCCGTGCTTCTCTGCTACCTCGTTCAGGTGGGCGAATTGCCAGCACCACATCGAGCTCGCGCCAATGTAGCGCACTTTACCGCTCTGAACGAGATCGTGGAGGGCTTTCATCGTTTCTTCGGCGGGGACCTTGGGGTCGTATCGATGGATTTGGAGGAGATCGAGGTAAGAAGTCTCTAAGCGCGCGAGAGAGGCATCGACCGCGTTGAAGACGGCTGCGCGGGAGAGACCGCACTGGTTGACGTATTGTGGGAGTTCCTTGAGGTTGGGCATGAGGAACGGGCGGAGGCTGATGTCGTCGGCGACGATGCCATGGCATTTCGACGCGATCACGATTTGGTGACGGGGGATCTGATACTAGGCATGGAGGGTGAGAATGTAAGGAAGGGGGGTTTGAGAACACGGAGGTACCGTTTGGATGAATTTGGCTACGACGCGTTCGGATTCGCCGTTGGAGTAAATGTTGGCGGTGTCGATCGTGTTGATCCCGAGGTCCCATGCGGTTTTCATGATCTCGAGGGAAGGCTCTTCGTCGAGGACCCACGGCTAGATGAGGGATGTAGGCATCAGGCTATCACTCTTGACGTGGCACGGCGAAGGGGATCATCAAGTTTGACAAATGGGGAGAGGGGGCGTACGCACACTCCATTTCGATGAACCAAAGCTCATGGCTCCCAGCTACGATGATACACACACGTTCGGATGTTATATCGTGTTGCAGGTAGATTCTTGCATGGGACTTACGATGGGGACGGAGACTCGAAGACCGGACTTGCCGAGCTGACGGTATTCGACTTTGGGGGTGGACATGATGGGGGTAAATATGAGGGCGTTAAATTGAGCGACTCGGTCTTGTATTTATAGTGCCCCCAGCTTTCAAACCGTTTGAAATGGTCTTGTGTATGACAGGCGCACCAAGGCTTGATCAATGAAACAGGGGGACAGGGGATGACCGAAATTAGCACTACTAGTAGTACTCGTACCATGGTGTTTGTCGGCTCATAAACAACCCAGCGTAAGGCTTAAGTCCAATCGTTCAAGTTGGACTCGCTGGCATCTTGCGGGGCTGCGGCCCAGTCCTGCGAAGATACTGAATGGCATGGCGATCCGTGTTTGCTACAAATACACAGGTATACGTCTACATTGACTCAGTTCAGTGAAACGATTAGTGTTACCCGACAATAGCCGATGGTCAGGACCAGTCAGGACCGCTACCCAGTTCACAGAACGGCGGCTGCCCACCCCTTGTACGATCCCACCTTCAACCGTGACCACGAACGGGCTTTGGCGAGTATCTATTGACGATCAGCCTGTGACAGCACGATGCGTGCCCAAGAATACGTACGGCTCTTCAAGATAGGCTACTTCCTCTGACGTCAACACGATGTCGGTCACGATGCTCTCCTTGAGCCGTTCGATGGAGTTGATGCCCACGATGGGACTCGCAACCTTTTGACCGACCCACGCGAGCGCGATCTGTGCCATCTTGACAGCTTTCTTCGTCGCGAGTTCCTCGACGCGGTTGATGATGGCCTTGTCGGCCTCTGAGAGCTTGTGCTCGGCTTTGGCAGAGTTGAGTCGGACAGATTCGGTGCCGAGGGGGCGGGCGAGGTCTCCTGCTGCGAGAGGTGACCAAGGGATCACCCCGATTCCGTTGAATTTACAGTACGCCAGCATCTCGCGCTCCTACGTAACGTCATGGGATGCCCCATCGGAATGACTCGTGAGATGGTGACACACCTCCTCGCGGTAAAGCAACGAGTACTCGTCTTGCATGCTGACAAACTTGGTCCAGCCGTGCTTCTCTGCTACCTCGTTCAGGTGGGCGAATTGCCAGCAGCGCATCGAGCTCGCGCCAATGTAGCGCACTTTACCGCTCTGAACGAGATCGTGGAGGGCTTTCATCGTTTCTTCGGCGGGGACCTCGGGGTCGTATCGATGGATTAAGAGGAGATCGAGGTAAGAAGTCTCCAAGCGCGCGAGAGAGGCATCGACCGCGTTGAAGATGGCTGCGCGGGAGAGACCACTCTGGTTGACGTATTGTGGCAGTTGCTTGAAGCTGGGCTTGGGATGGACGGTGATATCATCGGTGATGAGACCGAAGCATTTCGACGCGATCACGATCTGGTGACGCGGGATCTGATACTAAGCGAGGACGATGAGAACGTAGGAGGGGGGATTTATGGGAACGAGAACACGAGGTACCTGTTTGATAAATTTAGCTACGACGCGTTCGGATTCGCCGTTGGAGTAAATGTTGGCGGTGTCGATCGTGTTGATCCCAAGGTCAAATGCGGCTTTCATGAGTTCGAGGGAAGGCTCTTCATCGAGGACCCACGGCTAGATGAGGGTGATATGGGCATCAGACTACCTGATCTTGGCACGGCGACTCGGAAGAGGATATCCACGATGTTTGAGAATGGGAGAGGGCGTACGACGCACAATCCATTTCGATGAACCAAAGCTCATGGCTCCCAGCTACGATGATACACATACGTTTGGTTAGCATCGACGGATGTCATGTGGTGTTGCAGGTAGACTCTTGGGACTTACAATGGGGACGGAGACTCGGAGACCAGACTTTCCGAGCTGACGGTATTCGACTTTGGGGGTGGACATGATGGGATAAACTTGACGAGGATGGGTGACTCAGACTCTGATGGAGACGCGGGTCGCTGTATTTATGCTGAGCTCCCCCAGCCTTACGGCCGTTTGAATGTATGACTGGCAGACAACAGGATTACGTGGACGGTGATTGTCAGCTCGACGTAATACCCGGCGTAATCAGGCCTAGGCCAGCCGTTGGACAGTCATCTTCAAACTTATCTGTGGTGCAATCCTGCAAAGATTCTGTAGAGCATGGTGATCCTTGTTGCTAAAATAACACAGGTACATACACATCTACATTGTCTACGCTGATTGTGCACGCCTCGTACAATCCCGCCTTCAATCGTGACCACGAACGGGCTTTGGCAAGTATCTATTGATAACGATCAGTAACGGCACGAGTGATAATGTGATCCCAAGAATACGTACGGTGCTCCAAGATAGGCTACTTCTTCTGAGGTCAACACGATACCTGTCACGATGCTCTCCTCCAACCTTTGAATGGAATTGATACCCACAATGGGACTCGCAACCTTTTGACCGACCCACGCCAGTGCGATCTGTCCCATCTTGAAACCTCTTTTATTCGCCAGTTCCTCTACGCGGTTGATGATGGTCTTGTCGGCCTCTGATAGCTTCTTTTCGAACATGGTACCTTTCGCGGAGTTGAGGCGGACGGTTTCAGCGCCAAAGGGCCGGGCGAGGTCTCCTGCTGCGAGAGGTGCCCAGGGGATTGCCAGCAGCGCATCGAACTTGCGCCGATGTAGCATACTTGCCACCTTGAACGAGATCGTGAAGGGCTTTCATCGTTTCCTCCGCGGGAACTTCGGAATCATATCGATGGATCTGGAGGAGATCGATGTAAGGGGTCTCCAAACGCGCGAGCGAGGCTTCGACTGTGTTAAAGATTGCTGCGCGGGAGAGTCCTTTTCGGTTGATGTACCGCGGTAGTTTGTCGAGGCCGGGTACGACGCTCGTGCGGATACCTGGATCATCGGCGACGAGACCGAAGCATCTCGACGCGATCACGATCTGATGACGGGGAATTCGATACCAGTAAGGAATGTTGAGAAATGCGGAGAATTCAATGGTCTCGCCTTGTCGGACTCGTCTGGTCGGTGGTGGTTGCACGACGCGCTTAGTGCACTCGTGCCACTCGTCGGCATCTTGCCTTGGGCCTGGGTGACCTCAGCTCTGTCTGGTGCTTCTCACTGCCCATCTCGTCTGTGTCCTCCTCGACCCTCAAGCTCGACTTTCCAGTCGACTTGTCGCAGTCAGCTCCAGCAGCGTCGGTCGTCACCTGACCATCTCGCTCCCCTGCGAGCGACGCGCTAAAGCACACAGGCACTTTTTGGATAAACTTTGCAACGAGACATTCGGATTCGCCGTTGGAGTGGACGTTTGTGGTATCGACCGTATTAATGCCAAGATCCCATGCGGCTTTCATGATCGCGAGAGACGACTCTTCGTCCAGGACCCACGGCTGAAGTGGGGGTGACCATATGAGGCTACGATCTCACGGCGCGGCGAAGAGGAGCATACCACGCTCCATTTTGGTGAACCGAAGCTCATGGCTCCTAACTATGTGGACGACACGTTTGGTCAGGGTCGGTGGCAATCATACTAAAACCGTGCGCATAGGACTTACAATAAGGACGGAGACCCGGAGGCAAGATTTGCCTAGCAGACAATACTCGACTTTCGGGGTGGACATGATGGGTAATGAAGATGAGAGTGAGGGGGTGAGTGGATACTAAGTGACTTGGAGTCGGACTCGGGGTGCAGCCTATTGTATTTATGCTGCCCCAGACTCTACAAGCCCTCCAAGCGGTCTTCTGACAGACGACGTATTTGATCATGGGCGGGACGGTAGGGAAACGATAGCAAGATTAGTACTAGGAGGGTTGTCAGCTGGTATCCAGCCAGCGTAATAAGCCAACAATTTGGCTTACCCCGCTCAGATATTTTTCCCAGTAATTTCCTCGAGTATTGAGAGCCCGGGCCGACGCGGACTGAGCGGTGGTCCGTCAATTGTAGGAGAATGGTCCCATATCGGGTTTAGCAGAATGCACACAACGGTATAGTAGGCCCCGGTACCCGTGCATTTTGGCATCGCTCGCCCTGTTCGCCGTCCTAGCGTGACTGCATAAAACATTGGATACCATCACCTCGCTGGCAAGCTGCCAGGACATTGACAAGTGAAAGTTGCGTCTACATTTTTATCTTGCCTTCGCTTCACGACATTCGTTTTCTTGAACCCCTCGATCCCTTTCTGTGGACGTTCCTCGTTGCTTATCGTGTTGTCGTACGTTTCGAACAGCGAGCACGAGTCGTGTAAGTGCCTCGTTGTCATGAAACTTCGGTCTTTTTGTATTGATCTGTTTACACGGGAACTTGCTTGGCGACTTGTTCGAACCTATCGACGGGGCGAGATTAGTGTCGTGGTTCTTGATACCTCCTTGGACCTGTCCCGGGATACACTCCATCTACACCGACCGGAAGCGACCCGTATTTTTCCATCGTCGTTTTTCTCCCTGGCATCTTTTTTTTCTCCTCGCACCCCGTACCGAATATGCGTTTCGGTGATTTTTCAACACTTTGTTCTCAAGTGCCGTCATATGCTTGGTGCAACCTCTTTTACCGGCAGGTGAGCCTCATTTTCAACCGCGCAAGCCTCGTCGATACCATGGATTACCTCGATCAGGTACTCCAAAGCGATAATGCCCTCCTCACTGGTTTGTCTGCCAACCCAGCAACGGCGCCCGTGGGTGTAAACCCAGAATGTGGGATACCATTGGTGCAGACGAACGGCTCACTTGGAAACATTGCCAATATTATTGTTTGTGGCCTAAGTGTCATCGTGGTCGTCGCTCTCATCGTTTTCTCCACTCGGAGGAAGGCAGCAGTCGGTATGTTCTCGATCCTTGACTCATCCATCCCCGTGTACCCCACGGGGGGTGTTCGTCGTTTGGTCGGGTTGACTCCGTCTCTCTCGTGACTCACATGGTCTGTTTCTATAGGACGCTCTGAGCTTCGCGTATTCTTTGGCCTATACCTTCTGACACTAATATTCCAAATCCTGACGACTGGCTCCGTCATCGAACAAGGCACCACAGGCTTGGTTGTTCTCACTGCCATTCATGCTGGCCTTGTTGCTACTCTTTTTTGGACCTTGTTGGGTAATGCTATCATAGCGACACAAATCGTCGAAGACGGTACCCTAAGCTCTATGATAGTGCGTTTTCTCTTGTTTCCAACGCGACTTCAATCGTTAACATGATTTCGAACAGCCTTTGGGCATCATCGGTATCTTCTTCTTTGTTGCGACTATATACATATCCCTTGATATCGCACTGCTGTTCAACAACACCTTTGGACCTTCAAATCCACAGCAATCGCTCAATAGTATACCGCTCTTCGTGCTGACAAGTATCTGGCCTGGAGCGTATGTGTTTTTCCCTCGATTTCGACAAATGCGAACCTGACATGGTACACTCTTCAGCGCTGCTCTCATCTACTTCGGCATGATGCTGTACATTGTGCTGGGCGTCCTCAACGAGGTCAGACCCATGTGGTATTATGTGATATCAGCCATCCTCTTCATTCTCAGTCAACTGGATTACTTCCTCCTGAGCAAAGTCATATGTCGGGTACGTCATCGCGCCCCTGGCATCACAATAGCTGTGTTTCATAGTGCGACTGTCTCCAGGGTGCATCAATGAAAGTTGATGGTTCATTTATCGCAACGTTATTAGAGACTGCAGCCGTTGTCTGCCTATATTTTGGATGGCGGGGCATAACAGAAGGTACGTGGACAATAATCGTGTCGTGCGTTTCTTTCGCATCGTTGACCATGTATGGCACAGAGGATTGGGACGTAGACTACTACCCGTCATAGCGGAGCGGATAAAGTTGTTGGCATCTCGTATACTGTATCTGCTGTGTTTTTGGTTTCCTTTTTCTCTCCTCCTGAACGCCTTAACGTGTTGTCTTACCTCCTCGTCCTTCATGGCGATACGCGTGTTACCACGGTTTTCTTCTCCGATTTTCTTGATCCAATTGCATCAATGCACATAGCTATAGGTTTTTAAATACCTTATCTCTTCTCTCCCTATCCTGTTGTTCCCCCTCGCCTTTTGTTCTTGCGTTACCTCTCCCCCTCCCTGAGACCTTGAGATTTCGGTTTGTGGCTTGTGGCCAATCATAGGAGTCCGTGAGATTGGACCCGATGGTACATAAAATCTCCTCGTTTACTCTAAACGATGATCTTGTGGACTCTCGTCGATGTTGTTTACATTCGTCGGTGCTGCTTACTTTAGGTGGAGATGTTTGGACTGTATTGAGGGTGCTGAACGAGGTGAGGAAACTATCCAATTTGACTTTTTCTTGACTATAATGTACGTATTATATGTACGAATTATGTGTCGTAACAATTTCGGCATCATAAGTTGGCTGGGATCGAAGGAGAAGAGAAAGAGAAAGAGTGTCCCACAGGATTTCAATGTGCCTAACGCACGTACCAATATCATCACCGCCATAGTTGACCGTGAAAAAAAGAAGGAAACGTCCCTGGCGTAACGTGTCACAGGCTGTGCCACGATATGTTTCAGAAGTCGTTCGATAAGGAAGGGGGCAGCCAGATCCTCGGTAACCTGAAACGCGTCTCAAAACGTACACAACAAAAAGAATACTCTGCTGTTCCATCGTCCGTTCACATGGAGTCCAAGCAAAAAAAAAAAAAGGAAAAGCCGCAAACAAAAAGAGAGAACATCAACATCTTCGATCCTCAATCTTCGTCGAGGTCCGCGACGTACCGCTGCTTGATGAAGGGCGTGACCTCGATACACACCCACCCGTCTGAATCGGAGGACGTCTGACGTGACTTCCACCTCGGCAGGAACGCGAACCGTAACCTGAGTCGCGAGCTCTTGGACGGGCTAGTAGGTGGCGTTGGCGCCGGCGTGATCGGCCCAGCGATGAAACGGGAGAATCGACCACGTCGCTCCTCCCCTATGACTGAGGCACTCGATGAAAACGCCGTCGTTGTCGTGGACGGGTATGGGCAAGAAGGGGTTGGGGAAGAAGGGGTTGAAGACATCCACGGCTTCGAGATCACTTTCCTGGGGGTGGATGGCATGGACCTCGTGCCAGTTGGAGTGGTGTCACCATCCCCGGGTCGGCGTTTGCGAAGCAGACCTCGGCGGTGGGGTAGGTGTGGCCACGAGCCAGCAGGGGAGACGCACTCGTTCGGCCGAGTCCATTCGGGGACGAGGGAAGTCTCACAGATGTGCGTGCTTTGGAGAGCGCTGTCTGTGACATCGACATAGTTGGACGTGGAGGTCGTCGTCGTCGAAAAGCGCGATATCTAAGTCAAGAATAGTGATGAACGACTTTATATAGAAAAAATCGGGGAAAAAGGGCCTTTAATAAGAAGGCGATACGAAACAATCGATCAAAGGTGGGGATGGGCTTACCAGGTTCGTGGATCTATTCCCCGAACTCGAGTCGTGCTCTGAATCTGAGCGATACGAATTAAGCATCAAGTTGGACCCGAGTCGGAGTCTTTCAAGCTCGCACGGCGTGCGGAAAAAGGACTCCATATCCAACAAATCCATGCATGACAGTCGCAAGGATCGCTTCGGTTTAAGTTGAATATCGTGGGAATATACGTCCAACCCGTCAAACGTCGAGGAGGCACGCGTTTGTAAACAACGTGGCGCGTCCTGCCCAGCCTTTGTGGGAGGGTGCTCTTTCGAGTCTGAAGGCGTGCATTGTAGGAATGCATCAAAGGCGTCTCGGAATGTGGCCAGCGTCGCGGTGTTTTCGCCCGTCACGGTGATTTCGTCGGTATCTGGATCGACGGAAATAAACTGTGAGTCGTCGTCGTCATCAAATCCGTAGGACGGTATCCCTGATAAGCTTTCAGACTCGAGCAGCTCTGCGCCCGAAAACGTGACCATCCCTTCCTCGGGGTCCCATAGTGCTGCAAACGTCAATCCAGTCTTGGGAGGCACGACTTCTGACCAACGGTTGAGGTAGGCGGCGTTGCTAGAAGTATTACCGGTCGAGTTATCCAGCGAGAGACAAAGCTATGAGGCAAACCGAGGGAGAAAAATGCATGAGTAGAGGGAAGGAGGCGACGTAGGAGCACCGATATCTTACTTTAGTGCGACTTCGAGTGGAAGACATACTGAGGAGACGGCTGACAGGCCGAGTCACAGCCTGAAGGAATGGGGGGGTCGAGCAAAACGCGGCGGAGTTTCGGGCACAAGGACGCGGTGGCGGTCCCTACAAATGATGGAATCAAATGGACAGCCTAAGGATGAAGCGAAAGGAGGGCTAGTGGATCCGGATTTGAATGTGGATCCAGTCGTCGTATGCTTGCAAGGCGGTAGAACTGCAGCAGAGAAGGACGAGCGAGCCAAGTACTCGCATGGCCAAAACTTTATATGACGCGCACTGATAACGGCTCTACTCCACACCTCGTGTATCAAAAGAAGCAACATACCGGGAAATCCCTTCTTTGTGAGAACAGCCACGGCGGGTGGACTTGTTTAGAATTGCGCGACAGGGTGACCAAAATCTCAAAGCAAGCTAGATGAAGGATCAAACTTGAAGTGAATTAGTAACTAAAGGTGTTTTGAAAGCAAAACTTCTCAACGAAGACTGTAGGTGATACGTTTACCTCGAGTCAAATCTGACATTTACAGTCAATCGAAAGATTGGGAATCCCGTTGTGAAAGTGGACGTTGGGGGATCTGTGGTCACGTGTATGACACATGGTCTGCAAAGTCATCTCCGTGAATTCACACCCGGCGGGACACACGGCATAGGCTGGATCCCAGGAATAGAATGTCGCAGAACCAAGCATCGACAAGCCAGGTCGCCGTAGCATTGAGTGGGAATAAGCGGGTGATCTCTCCTTCATGTAGAAGGTTTCTCGTCATCATGAACGCCGACTATGTGGGGGAGTGGACGACTGCGTACGGACCATGACCATGAATGTGCGCAACGTTCTCTCATAAGAAAGGGTTTTGCACACGAGGAGGAAAACTTATACTGGTAGTGTTGAAACCTAACCCAGATGCGAGGGTAATAACGCAGCAGGTCCTGCAGGGAGGCAGTTCGTCGTGAATAGCGTTCCAATCAGCTGCCAGTGCAGCGGATCAGATGAGGAAATAGGAGTACGAACAGAGGTCGGGGCTCAGTGCTCAGCGGTCATGGGCGGTGTGACTTTAGGAAGGCTGCTGACTGACTGAGGCGGAGAAGGCAGTATCACGGTCAAAAATCCCAGCCTTCTTGGATGTGTTGACACCAGAACCAGCAATGCAGGCTAAACCGACGTAGGGTGGAGAGTGAGTGAACCCGACCAGTGCGTCAGGGAACGAAAGCAAGTGACATGCATCCCAAGCTTGTCTTCGCCTATGAAATGGCTGTCAGTCAGAAAGGCAACGGACAGAGAGGCTTTCGAAATATGACGGACTCATGCGTGTTGGCAAAGTTAAGCCATGGTGGCGGCTGCAATACTCGGCAGGCGTGTGATACTAGTACGCTCTGGCTGTCGCCGACGAAACTGGTAGTGCATAACGTTCAAACAATTTGAGTCCAGTCCATCTGCACGCTGCACCGTCTTCAACCATCTGTTCTTATCATTTTTTACTTATTTGCACCTCTCCTTTCGTTCTCTCATTAGACTCGTCGTGCTCGCTTTATGCAACTTGTCGGACGATGAACTCTGCGACCGGGCTATCTCGACGACGTGTGGCAACCGCCTCCAATTCCTCGGTCTCTGGAGATGAACTGGCTAGCCCAGGTCGGAACGCGAACGGCTCAGCATCGAATGGTGCAGCCACCACCCATGCGGGCTCTGCATTCGAGGGCGGAAACAAAATTGCGTTTGACCCGCGCGACCTTGATCAAGACAGAGAAGACAGCCGTCGAGGTGGAAAAATGCCCCGTCTCACCATCATGGAAGAAGTTCTACTGTTGGGACTGAAAGACAAGCATGTACGTAGCATGACACCTTAGTTTATCTGCCACATTCCGTCATTCGCGCGACCTATGCCTGCGATATCCGCAGCACGAGCGCTAGATCATCGGCCAGGGTGTTCCAGGTATCCCTTGTGCGGATGGTTTCGAGTACACCGCCTTTGTGGCATCTCATCTCCGTTGCTTCGGCGCTCGTAGCTGATTGTCGAACAGGGCTACCTCTCTTTTTGGAATGACAGCATCTCGTACGCCCTCCGAGGATGCATACTCATTGAACTCGCGCTTCGCCGTCGGATAGCACTTGTCAAGGACGTGAATCGACGGAGAAACCCCCTGCCAGACCGCCTAGTGGAAGTCATTGATGATAGACACACGGGGGAGACAATACTCGACGAGACGCTCAAGATGATGAAGGCCCAAGAGGTAGACAAGTTCACAATAAATAGTTGGATTGATCTTTTGAGTGGTAAGTGTTTCAAGCGCCGACGCGAGCAGGCTATCAGTGTGCCTTTGCTATGCAACAACCTCTCCGCGTCGTCCAAAAGGTGTGACTTACCGACTGCCTATCTTCAGGAGAAACGTGGAATGTCATGAAAATTGGATACCAACTCAAACAAGTTCGGGAGCGCCTTGCAAAGGGCCTCGTCGACAAGGGCGTCCTTCGCACAGAGAAACGAAATTTCCTCCTTTTCGATATGGCTACTCACCCCGTCGCCGATGTTCGGACCAAAGAATCCATCATCACACGCGTCGTGTCGCTCTTGACAGCGACCACGACCACCGTCCCACCCAATGCGCTCGACAAGGAAGGCACGCAATGCAGAGTCACGCGTGCCGTGTGCCTTGCCTGCGCAGCGTATGCGGCGAGCGTTCTCGACAACGCGTTTGGCCGGCTAACCTACGAGGATCGTGAAGCTGCCTTTCAAAGATGTGACGAGGTGTTGGCAGAGTTTGCATGTTGGCCGTTTGGCAGTAACACCGGCCCTGGTACTGCGAGTGGTCGGAGGCGAGAGGCGGTGAGGATTGGTATGGGGAGTGCCCTGCCCAGTGGACGCGAGAGCGTGCTCGGTCTCGTGCAGGAAGTGAAACGAGAGATGAATGGCGAGGAAGATCTTGGATTCGAGTTGATCGCAGGAGTGTTGGAGGTGCTTTCGAAACTAGATTCGCTGTTGTGAACGTTCGTCCGCAGTGAAGCGATGCAACCCACTGCCGCCGTATATTCTTCAAGACGCGGCAGGTTCTACGTTCCACGCTACTTATTGAATTTCGGTCCATTATAATGCATCTTTATTTTGGATTTCCTCCACATGCCGTGGTTATTGGTTTGAAAAGGGAGCGCTTTTTGACACTGCCCATTCTTGGTCTACTACTCGACCTCAACTTAGGTAGTATTCCGCCTATCATTGCGGGGATGCTATCACTCACAAGTCCTCAATTTTAAAATCAACCTCCATCTGACATGTCGGAACTGCCGCCGCCCCGGTCAGACTGTCGTGCCTTCTTTTCTTTTCCCTTTTGACGTTGTCTTTCCAAGGGGAAGCTCACACCTTATTGCCCATTGCCAGGAGTTGTTATCTGGTATTCAAAATGCTTTGTGCGCCTGAGCTCGGGACTCGAGCGCACCACATTCATTTCGCAAAGACCCTTGAACTCACGAGTGCCGCAAGAAAATGGACGGAAAGTAAACCTTGCATCGATCCCCGTGGAGTCGGCGTGGACGATTTCCAGTGCCAGATAGTATGCCCATATCCCGCATCCTCGTGCTATATTGAATCATTTGCTACAACTGTACGTACACCGTACAGTAGCCACGAAGGTTCTCTGAGCCTCCCGAGACCGTCATCATCGTGGGTTGGCGCCGAGGTTGCGCGAAATCCTATTCCCGTACGTGGTCGATGGATATTGAATAAATGGGTTCAGCCGTATGGCCTCGCATAGGTCGTCGACTCATCGCATCACTGCTAGAATATGTAGCCGACTCTATTCCACACCAAAGGCGAGAATCTGAGATACGGTTACTTCGTCATATGATGCGGTCGTGTGCGGCGTGCTGGCAGGGCCCCATGTAGATGCAGATGCGTAGGTAAGCTGCGTTGGCGTCGCTATCATGACGGACGATGAATATTTGACACAACGGGGTTTGCAATATCTACTGGGACAGACCTAAATGCTGTCCTAGACGCGAATCACGAGCATAAAATATATCTTACAGTTTATGTAAGGACAGAATTTAAGGTTTATTTGGAGATTTGAATGTGCGAAAACTTCAAAGATGGTATTTACATGGACTGATAGATAAAATATCAAGTTTAGATAACGGATAAATGGGGGCGAAAACTCCAAGAATGGACGAACAAAAAGTGTGTTCTAGATTTGAAGATAAGAGTACTTCACTCTGAATATAAAAAATATCATTATTGTTGGGTACTATCTTCATCTAGAACACAAGCTTTTTGTTTGTCCATTCTTGGAGTTTTCGCCCCCATTTATCCGTTATCTAAACTTGATGTTTTATCTATCAGTCCATGTAAATACCATATTTGAAGTTTTCACACATTCAAATCTCCAAATAAACCTTAAATTCTGTCCTTACATAAACTGTAAGATATATTTTATGCTCGTGATTCGCGTCTAGGACAACATTTAGGTCTGTCCTAGATATTGCAAACCCCATTTGTGTGAATAATGCCTGTTTCCGCTGTGCGATGTCATTTTGACATACACGCCAAGGTGGTGCCCTCATCGACTTAAGCATATATCCAAAATGGCATATTTCTCCGCAAAAAATCAAGAACTGTTCAGAAGACCGTCACTACGCGGCCGCATCATGCAAGTCGACGAGGTCGATGAGCGGAATTCCTGCGGCTGGTATCCCGAGAGATAAAATTCTAACCCTATATTTAATCGCTGAAATGTTTACCACTCTCGGATGCAAAAACATGTTCCCACCGGGAGGCACGTATGTTCCTGTTTGACGCCAAGTTTGATTGGCTCATGGCCCCGAATCGACCGGATCAGTGACACCCGGCCGGGCGACGAACGGGGGACTCGGATGACTATATGATACCCTGTACTAGTACTCCTGTCACGCGTTTCTTGCCCGGCGATGGAAGATTCAAGATAGCTCGGTATCGACAGGATCCAAACTCTCTTGTCTGGACTCAGCATGACATGATATGAATTTTTGCTCAGCTCGGGCTGCAACTAGATTCTTGTGTCGGATACTCGACCCTGACGCTAGATGTATTTCCAGGGCGACAATTGCGATCGCCTCGCTCTTTGCCAAGTGAGCATCCTTGGCAGCCGAATGTAAGGTATATGATGGCGATGGTTGATCTCATTGAAATGATCCAGCCCCGAACTCTAATGCAAAATGGATTTGGCGATCTCTGCAACATGGTCTTTGATAACCCTTGTTAAACATATTTGCAGTGCCTGGACCGCAATCGATATATAGGCTTGAGCGAATCACAATATTGATGCAGGGATGCCGTACCTTGTGAATCCTCGGTGAAGCGCGCCCCGTAAGACTATCGACGCTCTCTCATCTTCATCCTATCCGCCGTGCTTGGCCCTGAGGATGCCGGTAACGAAGCTTGACATAGTAAGAAACCCCTTGGCCATATCATAAATTCTGGTATCGTGGAAAGTACGCCTTTCCTAAAACGGACGATCCCAAGAACCTCGCTCAAAATAGCAAGGAAGACAAACAAACAGGATTTGACTGGTTAATTATAAGTTAACCTGTCATGATGGGTAATCAATACACTCCACTCCATTCCCTCTATCAATCCCCCATTGTTTTCCCATTCTGTAGACACCTTTGGAGATGGTGTTCTACTACGATTCCTCAGACCCATTGGCCGTCGTCACCGCGCCGCCGCCCAGCGAGACCCCAGAAGAGAAGGCCGCGAGAGAAGAACGCGAAGCCGAAGCTCAGGGAATCAGCGACCAGATCGACGAAGAACTTCGTGCAGAGAAAGCCGCGCTCAAGAAACAGGAACATATTGTCAAAGTCCTATTGCTCGGCCAAAGCGAAAGTGGTAAGTCCACCTCAGTATCCAGTTTGGAGTATATCGCGTCCCCTCGGTCGGCATCCCAATCCTTCTCCAGAATTACAGCTGACAGTCTTGTAATTCGGGTGTACAGGGAAATCTACAACCCTCAAGAGTTGGTGACACGGCTCGATCTGTGTCTTTCTTGAGAGCTGATCACGCGTGTCAGATTTCCGAATGCGATTTGCAAGGGGCAAGTGGGTGCAAGAACGTGCCTCTTGGAGAGCTGTGCTACAGCTTAATCTCGTACGTTCTGTGAATACGATCCTTGAAGCACTACAAGACGCCCTCGACAATGATGACGAGGAGGATGCCCTTCTTTTCACGGACAAACATCATTTGCTCCGACTTCGGCTTCGTCCCCTCCGTGGTGTCGAGAACGACTTGAAACGATTACTTGGTGTAAAGGCTGAGGATATGCTAGAGCGCTCTCCCCATACGTCACCCAGCCTCTCTCCTCGGGCGTCTTCCGAATTCTATGTTCGATCTCACAACTGGCGCAGTTTCCTACAGGCTTCTCGCATAGATGACTCAGAGAGCTCCCGCAGACCGATCAAACACGACGGCGTGAGCAGTCAAGACGCCACCGAAGTAATCGCGAGCTGCAAAAATGACATAATGACACTGTGGGCGGATCGTGTCATTCGTGAGATGTTGCAAAAATACAAGATCCGCCTAGAGGACTCTGCCAGTTTGTTTGTCCTGTTCTCTTTTCTTCTTGACGCGCCGTTTGTTAACTCGTACATGATCTTCAGTTTTCTAGACAACTCAGAGCGTCTCGCCACTCGTAGTTATGAACCGACGGACGACGATATCGTCCGTGCACGCCTACGTACGCTGGATATTCAGGAACACGAGCTGAACGTTGCAGAAGGTACGTGGTTGTTCTTGTTGCCTCACCTCAAAGCGAGAGACTTCCTTCCAGATGGGGAATCACAAATATGGAAAATTTATGATGTCGGCGGTTCGCGTACCCAGGTACTTTTTTCCCTCCATTCTATGCCGCCGTCATTTTGCTTACGGTTTCGTAGCGTCATGCTTGGCTGCCGTACTTTGATGAAGTGAATGCAATCATCTTTCTGGCTCCAATATCATGCTTCGACGAACGATTACAAGAAGATCCAAGGGTGAACCGTCTCGAAGACTCGTTCATCCTATGGAAAGCCATCTGTTCGTCCAAGCTCCTCAGCCAGACGACCCTTATCATCTTCCTCAACAAGGTCGATATCTTAGAAAACAAGATTGCGAACGGCGTCATGGTGAACCGGTATCTACCTTCATACGGGGATCGCCCCAATGATACCCAATCCGTCGTCAAGTGTACGTGTGCCACTTCTCACTCCACCTTGTTGGCTACTAAGCCACCTCACGAGGTGTCTCATGAAGACTGATTACGCCTTGACGCTTGTTTTCTATTCAGACCTGCGTCAGAAATTCAAGGATACCGTCAAACACAACTCCCCGGAGCCGCGGATGTGTCATATCTATTCCACGTCGGTCATCGTTGAGTCGATTTCCCCCCTCTTCTATTTATCGTGTTGGTTCATGTTGTTCGAACAAACAGGATACACGAACGACGGCGCAGACGTTATTATCTGGTATGTAGACGCCTCTTCTTCTCCTGCTTCCCTCTGCAGGGTCAATTTTGATTGGTTTAGTACGCGATGGGATCGTACGAGCGAATCTTAAGAGAGCCAACCTAGTATGAGGCACTTCCCCACTTGTTTTTAAGCTATGGTTAAAAGAATCAATCAGATTGGGTGATGCTGAAGATGGACTCATCCATAAATACCCACACACAAACAGAAATCCGCAACCTCCAAAATGACTACTTGATTTCGCGCTATCTCGTGGATTATTTGTACACCACTTGCTAGGTATCTTTCTGTGTTACCCATTACTGCATAATACAAAAGTACCGAGTACCTGCTCTGTAGCTATCGTTGTTACTTTTTACCCATCAAGTCATAACGGTTTCCAACCCTCACCCATGGGCAATTTAAGATTGTCAGATTCTGTCAAGAAATTCCGATTTCGAGCGGCACTTGTCGGTGTCATCCGTGCGCTTCGACCTTCTCCCGAACTTGGTTCGTCATCCGTCGTCGGCTCAGAATCTGGGTCCCAGTCGACATTGGCAGCAGCCCACCGCGTGTCTGTCATCAACTCTTCTTCGCCTTCTTCGCGCCACCGGGTCCCGCCAAGCTGCGCGCGATGGACATATCCCCGCTTGCTGATTCCCGCCTCTGCCTTGTATCGGACGGCGTCCAGTCTAGGCTGGGCTTTGAGATGGAAATTGGAGAGTGTTTTTTGGATGTTAGCGATGGACGACGAGTCGGATGGTTCTCGCTCCCCATCGTGCGTGAGAGAGAGATGGCGAGAGAGGCCTTGGAACGAGGCCGTCCGTCCATGCGGCCGTGTGTGCGCAGGTAGGACAGGGGGGAAGGTAGGAAGGTCGCCCATGGCCGACGTAGGCGTCAACTGCATGCTTTCTGGACGTTTCCGGCGGGGAGGTGGAGGCGGGACTGACGACGAGGACGTGACAGATTTGGAACGCGCGATACGTGGCGAGGAAGGAGAGGACGAGTGGGAGTCGTTCACGTTGGGCTCTGTTGATGTGGACGGTCGATGGTATGGGTGCTTCGGAGGTGGTACCGGCCCGGGACCGGGGCCAGGGGGTAGGCCGGAGCAGTCGGTGTGTGTCGTCGACACACCGAGGGGGAGCATGTCTCGGCTGGGTAGTGGTGGTCTGAACGACGCAGCAACCGGCGATGGAAGTGTCGCACTCGCCACCTGTTCGAGCGACAACACCGAGCTCGATGTCG
Source organism: Boletus huronensis (assembly GCA_038093155.1). Lineage (NCBI taxonomy): Eukaryota > Fungi > Basidiomycota > Agaricomycetes > Boletales > Boletaceae > Boletus > Boletus huronensis. The sequence goes on along the minus strand of JBBPRS010000243.1, from coordinate 2,925 downwards.
ACGAGGGTAGACTTGGTTTTCGTCGCCGCGGCAGGGGTGGAACGCATGTCGCGCCGTCTGACCCCCCGGACGCAGACCCGGGGTCGTACCCGTTGGACAGTTTTTCGACCTGTTTGGAGGGGCTGAGGCTGCGCGGCCGCGTTCGCGTGGTGGAGGTGGCAGAGGAACTGGACGAGGTCGTTTTGAGGACTTGGAGGACACGTTCTTGATCGAGTTGTTCTTCGGCGCGTTTCATCGACTGCGCGCGTTTACTCGCTTCGAGCGACTGTCTCATGAGGGGACTCATCACATGGGTTGGTTTCATGGGAATCAGAGGGGGACCGAAAGGCGTCGTGAGACTCGCCGTCGATGTGCTTGGCGTCGGAACGGCCTCCGAGGGTCGACGGGGAGGGGCTGCGAGCAACGCGGGCTTGCGAGGAGGTAACGGCGGGAGTTTACCATGATACGAAACATTCCCGGGCAGTACAGTCTTGTCCGTATCGATGTCAGACTTGTCGCGAGCGAGAAACGGGTTGTGACTAATCTTGGTGAAGCGTTGCTGGGGAAACACGGGTACGGCTTCTGGATCTGCCAGTGGTGGCACGGGCGCCGTAGCGTATTCCATCGATCTACGTGTGAATGGGTTCGTTTCTGGAGATGAGGTGGTGAGCGGGGGTGGTTTCTGACGGTCGGGGTGTGATGGAGGTGCTTGGACGGGTCGTTTGGGAGGGGAGAGTGGTCGGGAGACCTCTGGGGCTTTGAATGATTTCGGAGATGCTATATAGGGTTGTGATAAGCAAGCAAGTCGTGTGGTGTAAAAGTAAGATAGGAAGAAGAAGCATTGATATCCGATCATCGGTTGAGATAGACGTACCCTGAACAAATGCAAGCGTTCGGTCAACCCCTTTACCTGACTTGGCGTGTATAACGAGACGAAGTGCAGCAAAAAATTGGCCACCTGTGAGCGTGTCTGCCGGCAACATCTTGGGGCAAAATAATTTGAGGATCTATATGAAGAGTTGGGGAGTGGTGTTAGCTTGTTGGAACGGGTTGAATAACGCCAGAACTGACAGCATCAATGTCGGAGGCTGGGAGATCAGAGTATCTGCCACGGAGCCATGCTCGTGCTTCACGTGCGCCAACAGACGTTCGCTCGTAGCGAGCGTCGTCACGGGCGTGGGTGGCCCTTGGGATGTTGTTGTTGCCGTCGGTGGAGTCTGTGGCGAGATCGTTGAGTGATGCGGTGTAGAGGTCGTATTCGGAGTCGCTGAGAGCAGAGACATGAAGCGTGAGTGGACGCATGGCCACTTCTCTGCGCTGAGCGTCGTCGTCCTCGTTCGTGGATAAATACAAAAGTTTGAAGAGGTGGACAGGAAACCTGATTTGAGTTTTGACTACAAGCGCTTATTAGAATAGCCACAGCACGTGTCGACTTTACTCCTCCACCGTCATGTAATGTAGCCTTTGCAAAGGTATGTACTCATCATCACTTTATCGTCGTCGGTGTTCACTTAGCGTTGTACGTGCAGACATGTCACACAGAACACGCATTTCGCATACCCAGTTCTTACTGGAGCAACCAGCAGCTGACAGAAGTCTGGCAGCCATTGTGCTCACACCAACTCTCTGCCAGTACGAATCATCCTCATTCGACAATCCTCCACCATGGGAACCACAATTTGAGGATCTCTCGTCCTCACCGCTGCAACACAGGCGTCCCCTTGATCCACCCCCACTCTGTTTCTCCACTCCCTCCCCGCTGCGCATCAGATCCCACGATTTCCCACCCTTTCGCATTCCTGCGGTTAGCGACAAGGTCACGGACGGATTCCGCGTGCTCTATCCCCACAACATATTCGAGAAGCATGGCATCAACCGCGCGGACTGGGTCCGGTTTCTTGAAGACCTCGGTATCGCTGCGCGTCTCTCGGATGAGGGTCTCTGTGCAGTGGGATCGCGCGTGCCCGTCGCACCCTTACTCGCCCATCGCATTTTTCCCTCACGCGCTCTCGGTGCAGTCTACGACAGGCGTTTCGCACGAAGCCCAGTGGAGGAAGTCAGTGCGCTCATCCAGCTATGGAACGAATGTGCATTCGAGCGGCGCAAGCTCAGAGTAATACTTCACGTACGACCGATCGGGACGAGCAGAAAGAAGAGTTACACGTTGGTCGTCGAATCGCTGTGATTCGACGTTCTTTCGTCAGTTCATTGTACTATGTATTTCCAGCATGGCATACATCGTGTATGTTATTATCCTTATCGTCATCTCTTTTGTCCACTCACGGGTTCTGGAATACGATTGTCACGGGTCGCATTCTCTGGTGCACATGTCATCGGCCTCTTGCGGTGCCTGCTAAGTGGAGCAGCTCGATGTTTCCCAGTCATGTTATCTCCGGATTCAGCAAGCTGGCGGTTTCATCATTTCTGTTGATTGCGTATTGGTCTCGGAACGGTGGGGTAGGGCGTGGGCCAGGTTTGCAGTCGACCCGACTTCAGGAAGTATGCAAGATGTCTGATCGAATGCCCAGAGCAACTTCTCGGCAAGTTGTTTTGGCATTTGTGTGTTGGACAGTGCGACGTCACAGTTCAATTTGAGCTCTTTCGACGATGATATTTGCTTCACGAAATTGGAGACGATGATCAGGCAGCTGAGGCCAAAGGAGGTGATCTTTACCAAGGTAGCGCCTGTCTCCTACTTCTGTTATTGGAGTGTTGCTCATTGAAATGGGCACCCAAGGGCAACTTGTCCGTGGCAACAACACGCCTTCTGGAAGCTATCTTGCCATGGTCGTGCCTCTGAACAAGTCTTCGTGGTGTTGAAGGCTTCACGTATGAGCAGACCTTCACAGAACTGAACAAAATGTTCTCTGGAAATGAGGACGTATCCGTGGACGAGGACGGCCTACTCAATGAGGCTGTACCAGCCAGCATCCGAGACTTGGCTGG
>JBBPRS010000242.1:0-33381 GCA_038093155.1 Boletus huronensis | reverse complement strand
ATCAGATCTGCCACATGTATTTAATATAGTTTGAATATATAAACCCAAGAGCCTAGCACTGGAGTCCCCAGTCTAGTTCTCTTTGGATATTTCCCTCCTTTGAGTCCCACTCAGTCCCCTCAGTCCCCCTCTTGAGGCTAGTTTCCCTCTTGAGATCTATAGTCTTTAGGTTGTTGGTTTGGTTTGCCTTAGGCCCAGTTAGCCTTTAGGAGCCATTTCACCTTGTGTGATGTGCATGTATTTAATCTCCATCTCATAGCCTTGAGGCTATTTATGCTTCTCTTCCATTTGATGCACAGGTTGCATCCATGCCTTTGCCTAGTGTATTTAATTACCTGCCACAAATTCAGATCTACCATGTGTATTTCATTTAGTTTGAATATATAATCCCAAGAGCCTAGCACTGGTACTCCAGTCTAGTTCTCTTGGATATTTCCTCCAAAGAGATCCACTCTGTTTTCTCCTCTCCTCTCTCAAGGGCTAGTCTCCCTTGATATATCCTAGTCTTAGTCAGGTTGTTGGTTTGGTTTGCCCAGGCATAGATTAGCCTTTGGAGCCATTTCAACTATGTGATTTGCAGATGACCCAAGACCCATGCAAATATCTAGTACCCATGCTATTTCCTAGTGGCATCTGTGAGTAACTATGGGAAGCTAGAGAATCTGTGAGAATCGGGAGCACACTGGTTCTGTGAGACTGGGCTGTTCTGGGCTTTCTTGTCTACTGTGGGATACTGTGGGCAGAGTGGGAATTCTGTGACAATCTATCATATACTGGGTGATTTTGGGAGATTTGCTGATGTCTATTGTTCTCTGAAACACAAACAATCTCATTCTACTACTTAATCAAGATCTTGCTTATTCATACTATCCATATGATCCATCCAAAACCCTCTTCCTCTATCAACAATTCTTTGTGAATCCACTGCTTGAAGAGTAGACCAAAAGGCAATTTCAGCATCCTGTGCTGCCTGATCAACAGCTTGAAAAACATCTGGCTGCATGTGGGGAAAAATAAAAAAGTTGGATATAACATCCTCAGATAGCTGATCAGATGCAAAGGAAAAATACTGCATATAGAATAACTGAAAAATGGTTTGACAGGTAGGATTTAAATCAAGGATCCCAGCCAAGTAAGGATGAAGGAGTTCTTTGGAAGATCTGGTATGTTCATGCAATGGCATTGCAAGATAGATGATACCTATTATATATTAGTAAGCCATCAATCTTATTTGAACAATACAAATCATACACTTCTCTGAAGGTGCTGACATTGTACCAGCCCCGGCAGTCAATAAAGTCACAGATGATGTGAGAGAACCACCATCAAGTGACCCAGGGGGGAACACAACCAGAAATGAATCTGATTGTCCTTCGCAAAGAGGGATATCATCAGCTCCATACAAGCGAGGCGGGGTGATGGTGCCGTTCACTATGACAATACAGCGGGCCACGGCGTGTACTGGTCGGGTTGTGCCGGCCACATTAAGCTCGGAGATGAGATTCCCTCGAAGTCGCAAGCAGCGAGGCACGCAAGTCATTGAGGACAATATACACGGTGACCGAAGTGGATCAGGAATGTCTTCGAGTTCGACGGAAAAACGTTCAGCTTCCTGCGTTTCGTTAACAATAAGGTTCGAAATCTTCCGACCGAGGATGTAGACCCCGCCATTTACAGCTGTGGCACGACAAAATCCCTGGATTATCTCTCCCGATCCCCCATAATAACCAACAAGGAATGGCGACGAGCCATACCGCCCAACCGACCTCATACAGCTGCGCACGCGATGCAATGCGGTCAACGCTGACTCTAAATAGCTATGTGAATAGAGATGGAAAAAGCATAGTGTCGTCTTACCTCCAGAGAAATTACAACAGGCGAAGGAGAACATAATCAGCCGGGAAATCTCTTCGCTTAAGCTGAAGGACTCGTGAAGGAAATGGTCGAAAGCAGTATCCTCTTTTCCCTGGAGCTCAGGACTCTTCTCAAATTCCCCAGAGGCAAATACCAAGAAACGCATGAGGCGACGTTTCTCGACTAAAGGAATACTCCGGTCCTGGAAGATACTCTCCTTGTTCTGTGGAACGCTCTGGAACTTGCCGTTGCGGTAAATCGCAACAGGGCCCAGAAGTTTATATGAACCGTAGCGAGCAACCCCCGAGGAGATAACGGAGGATATGAATGGCCCGACAGATGGAATCACAGAGGGTGATAACGAAATCGAGTACTGTTTGGGGTGAGATGGGGGGCTGGGAGACAGATAATCGACGCGATAATGTACAGGTTCTTCGGTGGGGTTTGCTGAATGCGTCTCTGCCCACTGAACTAGTTCGTCTAATGTCAATGTGGCTTCATCGGCGCCGTAGTATGGATTAGGATCGATATGGGCTACTTTGAGTCCAGCCTTAGCGAGGGCACTGAGAGCGTTCAGTAAAGTGGTAGACATGAACCCGAACAGATAACTCACGCAGCAGCAATCGACTCTGATAGCCCAGTACCAAGCACGATGACGTCAAACACGTTGTCCATTATAAGGCTGTTCTGAATAGTGACGGACAAAGTGTGTTGTAATATGAAAAGGTGGCCGGCAATTCAAGTGCTAGTAATTGAATCGTAGATACGCTACTACTCAACTCATCGAAGACTTGCCCTCAATTCGTAGTCACGTGTAGCTTGAATTTACCAAAAATTTCCGAGTCGGCTAGCGATTTCACTTCCACCCCAAGTCCGCCATGGCGAAGACAGACAAAAGCAACAAAAAAGGTACTTCAAAGAAGGCTGATCCAATGAAGGAAAAGCCTGCAGTACCCGCATCGTCGAAAGAAATTCTCGCGAAGGCTGCAGCCCTGGCAAAGCGCGAGAGCAGCGAGGAGGCATCTCCACCAGCCAAGTCAATTCCTGTCGCAGGTGCGTTCGCTCTACATGAAATATTCAATACTCTTTAACGCTTCGTTAGTAAAAAGAACAGCAGACTCCGATGATTCGTCCGATGCATCAAGTTCTGACGAATCCTCGAGCGAAGAGAGCGACATCGGTAACAAGCATAATGTCTCAGTAGTAAAAAGGACAACGGATGATTCGGATAATTCGTCAAGCTCCGAGGAATCTTCGAGCGAAGATGGTGACGATGATAAGGAAAAGGCATCTGTGCCCGCAAGGACATCTCCTACCAAAGGTGCGTTTTCCTTGGCAGTAATTCTCGATATCTGACGTGTCGCCAGCAAAAAAAACATCGGACTCTGAGAATAATTCATCTGCTGCGTCGAGTTCCGAGGAATCGTCTAGTGAGAGTGACAGCAATGAGGAAGACGACAACCCACCTGCAACTGCTCAAACTGCTCCCGCTGAAGGTTTGTTATCGTCTGGCTGCAAAATCATTAATCGTTCAGAAATTATCAGTGCATAAGAAACGCAAGACTGACAACGAGGCAGAGGCGCCACCCAAAAAAGTCAAGCTGGCGAATGGCAGCGCCAACGTTTCGACTTCAGGCGAAGAAACAAGGAGCATTTTCGTTGGCAGACTATCGTGGAACGTCGATAATGATTGGCTAGCTCAAGAGTTTGCTGAGTGTGGAGAAGTTGAATCCGCCCATGTTCAAATGGATCGCAACACTGGCCGTTCTCGTGGTTTCGGTTACGTCAACTTCAAGACCGCTGACGCGGTTGAAAAAGCCATCGCATTGAACGGGAAAGAGATTGACGGACGTGCCGTCAACATTGACAAGAGTAATCCCCCGGACAAGAAGACTTCGGTCGAAAAACGCGCACAGGCCTTCGGTGACTCGGCTAGTCCACCTTCGGCTGTTTTGTTTGTTGGCAATCTTAGCTTCGGGGTCAACGAGGATACACTATGGGAAACCTTTGGCGAACATGGTGATGTCAAGAGCGTCCGTGTACCTACAGATCGCGACTCGGGAAAACCAAAGGGATTCGCATATGTGGAGTTTAGTGAAGTTGGAGCCGCAAGAAAGGCTCATGGAGCGCTTCAGGGTTTCGAGCTCCACGGTCGCTCAATTAGGTTGGACTTTTCGCAGCCCCGTGATAGTGCTGGTGGCAGGGGCGGTGGACAGGTACGTTCATCCATGATGTTTCCAAGTACATGTGTATCGAAAGTCATTACAGGGAGGTCGGGGAGGACGTGGACGTGGAGGATTTGGTGGTGACCGCGGCCGCGGGGGCGGTCGCGGTGGTCGCGGCGGAGATAGAGGTAGAGGAGGAAGAGGAAGAGGCGCGCGGACAGGTGGTATTTCACACTTTGAAGGCCAGAAGATTACTTTTGATTGATTGCACCCTATCCCTTGTCCTTCATTGGTCAAAAGTCCTTTTGCATTCATCTAGTACTTTCCATATTTCACTTCCACTAGCGATATGCAAAATGTGACACCATACTATTGTTGATAATCGTTCATCCACATAAATAACCAATCGATACAGTACGACATCGGAGTTAAATTAACCCAGCTTCCCCTCTTGTATCGCCCTTCTTATGGGGTTGTGACTGGGTGGCATAGTCCCGGTCTTCTCTAGCCGGTCAAAGAGTATAAATAACTTCTCAGCTTCCTGCTCCTTCTCCTCCTCGGTCATAGGGATAGATTCGTGCTCCCTATCAATTGTTCCCGTGATTGGATTGATGGGTAAACCAGTAGAGGTCATCGTTGGTGCTCCCGATGTATTGGACCTTGCCGGCACAGAGACGAGTCCTTTCTGGAAGAGGAACCCGGCAACATTCCCGTAGCCAAGATATCCCGATAGGGTCGTTGCTAATGTCACCGAACTCAGCAAAGAATATGTATACCAGACATGTTCGGCTCACCGTCGCAATCGCACATCGCAAAAAACAACTCTCCACAAAGCCTGTTCAGTCGGCTATGGTATACGCTCTGTAGGAAGCGCAGACATCTGCCCAAAAGATCGGGCCGTGTCTCCAATGGGTTGGTTCGATCCAGGTTGGGTGGGATGAACCAATTCCTTATCCGAACTTTGGCGTCCTCATCGCCCAGGCAGAAGCGCGCGATGAGGATGACAAGAGGGGAAACTAAATCGTCCAAGGTTTCCCCGTCCGGCAACCGACTTCGAATGCTAGGATCATCGGAGTGGATGTCCCCGGGCATGAAGTAAGCAAGCGTCACATCCAACAATTCATACGCGCGCAGCGCAGCGTCCTGAAGCATTGGCGTGGAAGAGCGGGATAGTGAGCGTCGTCCTGCTAATAAGACACAGGATGCACGCTCAAATAACCGTGCAGAGTCGGGGGGCGTAGGTGCTGAGGGTTGCTTCCCAAACCAGAGACTTCGATTAGTTGGAAGGACAGGGACTACGATTAGAGAATGGATGATGTGGGGAAGCGGTGTTTCCAACGGGTTACTGGAAGGAGGGTTGACATGGAAGGCACGAAGAAGTGGTGGCAACAGACTGAGGAGATTCAGGTGACGCCAACAAATTCTTAAATGAAGAAGACCCACCTGTCTAGCCTAATGCTCCAATAATCACCCATTACTTTGTTGTCGGTATCTGAACTTGTAACCTCGGGGCTCTGGACGTCACAGTCGACGAGCTGCAAAACGAATCAGTACTAACATAAGCCGTTCAACGCGTCACGAACTTTAGGATAGTGAATACAGAGATTAAAAATTAGCTTGAGTAAATCTGTGATGGCGTCCCTAACAGCGGTGCGTTCTTCTTTCATCAGTTCAGTGAGGTCACCCAACTTGTGTCCGATTATGTCAATTGCGGTCCCGGAACCAGGGACATTCGGTCGTTTGTGTTCGACCAACGATTGGATGAATGGTGCAGCGGAAGATGCAGTGGCAGTACAGAAAAAGAGGATTCTGGAGGCAAGAAAGACGTGCTCCGTAGAGGATTTCTGTGCGTCGTTATGAGGGTGAGACGATTTAAAAAGGGGGAAACTGACCTGAAGTAAGTCGATGCAGAGATTTCCACCGTCGACTTCGGGGCTGACGAAGGTGACACGAGCGGATTCGTTGAGAAGCATGGTATTTGCGATGCATCGTAACGCATCATTCTGGGAGAAATCGTCGATTTTGGTAGACAACTTCAACAAGGAGCGAAGATTTGATGATGTGCCAAGGATCCTTGCGACTTCTGGTGTGCCGCCGAGGCTTTTGAGAATGGTGAAGGCTCGAGGTACGTCTGTGACGGTGATGGGTCTGACGTAGGCACGGTGGGGGGAGAGGACGAACCATCCTTGGAGAGACGAGATATGGTGTTATCAACGAGAGTCGCCCTAAGATCGTCGAGTATTAGCTGGGTCAAGGTCTTCCTGGATCCGGCATCGAGTTGTTTCGTCGTGAGGGCTGGCAACTGATTAGCATGGCGCAGGCGGTAACAAGGACAATAGCATCCTACCGACGAGGATGGAAGTGAAAATTGCAGAGGCCTGGTCTCTGGACGCGGAAGCGGAGAGGGCTTTATACTGATGAAGTACTTGACTCATGGCTGGATAACCACTGCGGATTGTGTCAAGTTCAGCCTGGAGTTAACGTTAGTCATGTTAACCCAACCGGCTTGAGCCGAAACGATCGAGCTGCCACGTGTCTCGTGGCGCGCATGTCTGAGAGGCCTGTGGCAGATTGGTCATGCGCAGGGGTTGGAGCGAGCCGAGAAGCTCCCAAGGGGTTGCCGGTCGGAGTCAGGATTCCATCCAAAAATGGTAGTCTACACTTTGCTACACTTTGTATGTACAGACCCTAATCATACGACCAAACTTGCTTGGACCTGCCGTTTTGCCGAGTCGGAGTCGGAAAATGAAAGATAGGTCGACCAATCGACCCCTGCGCATGACGGTCCCAGGCCCGTGAGCCCATCAATGCTCCTCTCCACCGGTGAGTACTTGACTTGAGTGCCGGCTGCCACGGGTCTTGCTGGCGTTGTTCCTGTCATCTTTGCACTGTCATTCTGGCCACAGTATGCAACATTCACGAAATCATTGGTGTGCATGGCGGCCCCGCGCGCGTTGCACCCGGCAAAAACAAAACTTCTGCAAGCACGATGGCTATACACCTCGCAACGAGTGGCATGGTGATGTCAGTGTTTGGCCTAACAGAACCCTTTCCCTCGCGGACAACTACATATACACTGTCCTCTCGTGGGTGTCCATGCGATAACGAGAAGATGCATTAAGTACCGATATGATCGAGTCCTTCAAATGATCATCATACAAAACATGCATTGATGCTGTATACAGACTATTACAGTTGAATATATTCCATTCTTCGCCGGCCAGTTACACCACGGATCACCAACACAGCCTCGGGGTCGGAATCGGACCGCGTCTCTATTTGGCAATACCTTTAGATCCTAACAAGGGCAAACATACGTCAACATTGTGACATCCAAGGCAGCCGGATTTGGCCGTTCCTGTCAACATGCCTCATTCCTCCTTACCCTCGCTCTCTGCAAGAGCCCACAAGCCGCTCATCAGCTTCATAGGAAAGCGCATATGGCCTTCGTGTGCGCATGTTATTTTTTCCGTGCCTTCTTCGCACTCACACTCGGCGGCAGCACTCGCACCAGCCCACCCGCATCCGGCGGCGCCACCTGAGTATCGCAAGACGTTCTCCGGCATCCATCAACAGACACCGAACATTGCTAGAATCACTGAACGGCCAGCCTTCAGGGACTTTTGGGATGCGCCAGCCCGCTTCTGGCGACCAAAGCACCACGAACTGCAACAATTTGAAATTGATGCCATTCAGGTATCCAAAACATCTCCCATCATGCCGAAAGACATTGACAACTCACCCAGAGCGGTGGGGCTTCACTGCTCTGACGTTTGCTTTGAGATGTAATGTATTGTGAATCGAGTCTGATACCCCTGTATCTGATGTTCAATTCCGTGGATGTCATCGACAGCTCATGAAATCTATGCTCCCCGGATCAATCTTTCTCCGCGTATGCCAGCAGGTGTTGCTCCACTTCAGCCTCGTCCATAACTCGCCAGTTTCCCCTCGTTTTAGCATTTTCTTCGTTTGCCGTAGACACGATCCCAATCTCAATCTCTCCTGGCTTATAGTCTGTTGCATGAACTGTCGACATAGCCTCGATTGCAATCTACAAGAACGTCAGCTTTGCAGAGTTGATCGTCGGCATCAGCGCACCTCGATGACCTCCGCCCGACTGAGCTTCTTGCCTGCGGCAGCAGCATCATCAGCACCTTTCCCATTGTCGAGTTTTTTCCACTTCTTCTCCAAGTAGTTCATCGCCTCTTGTTGTTTCTGACCAGCCGCTGTCGCATGGAAGCCTACAAAATAACCAGCGGGGTCGAGTTTGAAGCACTGGGGCCCATACTCAGGGTCGATGCCAATCAGGATCATCGCTATGATTGGTGGTTCAGCAGGGGCTTCCCATGGAACCAAGAAGCCGCTCACAAATCCCCAGTGGTCTCATCGCGGCTCTTTGGGTATAGACTTGATTGATATTTGCCAACCGTCGCGCCAATGCGTCGGGGGTGATCTCGTACCCATATTTGTATCTCCACTCTGCAGCCTCTCGCTGAGCACGAAACACTTGTGCCTTTGCATCAGCTAAGAGTGTGTGTGAGAGTTTGTCAGGAAGTGGCTGTCGTGAGCCGCACCGATTAGACCAGTCATAACACATCCAATAGTCGGGGTGATGCTAAAGAGATGTGTGACAGAGGCTGCATCAATGAGTTTATCCTGCCCTGCGTCAGTATTGAGAGTGTACTGGCCAGTTGGAAACCACATACGGGGATTTTCTTCTGTGTTATGACGACCGAAGTATCCTTACCCCTCACCGAGATAGCTGTGTGTCCAGAGCCAGAGATGGCCTTGAACGCATACTCTGTGCGCGTTCACGTCAATTCTGAGTGCCTGGCTTCCATCAAATACATAAAGAACATACCAACTTGATACAACCGTCCTTCTGGAGAAAAAACGGTGAGATATCTGTCGTAGGATGTTCTTGACATTGCGGTGCGGTAAGGAGCAGCTCAGACGCGACGCGCAAGTGCAATCTATGTGTCACACATCGTGACTATGAGTCGTCACACCGCTCACTTTGAATATCAAAGCCTACTAGGCTGGGCATCTACTACCATTACACTGGCTGCATGGTTTTACTACCAATCTGTTCCGCACATCCACAATGAAGGAATCTGTGTCTACACAGGCACCCAAAGTTATGCAAGTATATATGTATGATGTTTGCACATGTACTGACATATTCTCAGCAAGCAGCTCCAGTTTAGTCTCTTGAATGCTCAGGACACAGTGAAGTTAGCCGAGTTCCAGGTCACTCATCGCGACCTGTACACACCCACCGATCGATTGCCCGTCAAGGATGGGGTTCTAGACCGACGTCTTGTACGTGTTTATTGCTGTTCGTGGAACAGTCATTCATCCAAGTCCTCAGGGCACGACAGAGAAGAATGCTTTCTGCGAAACTTGCGGATTAAATTCCGTTGACTGTGTCGGGCACTATGCATACATCAAGTTGGTCGTTCCGGTCTTCCACATCGGTTATTTCAAGCATACGATTGCGATACTACAATGTATATGTAAAGTGGGTGGGATGACATCCTGGGGGATTACTCTGATCGCTTCTTTCAGACCTGTGCGCGTGTTTTGCTCGAGGAGCCTGATCGGCGTACTTTCCTTAAACGCTTTCGCCGGCCCAATCTCGAAAATGTACATCGCCAGGCACTATGTAAAACAGTTAACACCATGGCACGAAAGGTCATATATTGCCCGTACTGTTCCGCCACAAACGGGGCCGTCAAGAAAGTTGGTGCCTTGAGGATCATACATGACAAATTCAGGGCAAAGAAGACAGTCGACGAGATGGAAAGGTGGAAACGTACGTTCGCGCCCGCCGTGGAAGCGCAGAAAGAGCTTGGGATGTATCTCAATAAAGCGGTTCACGAGGACCTCAACCCGTTGAAAACCCTCGATCTCCTCAAGAGGATATCGGACGAGGTAGAGTCGCTGCGATTTACCATCTCAAGCGATTTTCACGATCCATGCTTAGGACTGTGAATTACTTGGTCTCAAACCTGAGTTTGGTCGACCGGAAGAATATATCTGGCAATATATCTCTGTTCCCCCCGTTTGTATCCGCCCGTCAGTCGCGCAGGATGGTGCTTCAAATGAAGACGATCTCACCGTAAAACTCACGGAAATAGTATTTACCAATGCTCTTATAAAACAAGGTCTCTCCAAGGGTGCACCAACTGCACAGTTCATGGTGTGTTTAATTCAGTGGAGTTGGTTTAGTTCTCATTATATTACGACTAGGAACATTGGGAATTCCTGCAGCTTTCTGTTGCGATGTATATTAACTCAGAGCTGCCTGGAGTTCCATCTCAGGCTGGCCAGAAGCCCATGAGGGGCTTTGTACAACGACTGAAGGGAAAGCAAGGTCGATTTCGAGGTAACCTCTCGGGGAAGCGTGTTGATTTCTCCGGTCGTACTGTTATCTCGCCTGACCCCAACCTGCGTATCGACGAAGTCGCTGTCCCAGAGCGAGTTGCTAAAATCTTGACCTACCCGGAGCGTGTCACACCCCATAACGTCGAAGTGCTTCGGAGAGCGGTTCGGAATGGCTGCGACGTTCACCCTGGCGCAAATTATGTCACCGCAGGCAGTAGCGGTTTCAAGAAGTACCTAAAGTTTGGAAATCGAAACGCAATTGCAGACAGCTTGCGGGTCGGGGACACTGTCGAACGGCATATTACTAACGGGGACATTGTTCTCTTCAACCGTCAGCCCAGTCTACACAAGGTGGGGTTGCTAGAAGTTGCTCTGTCTGTTTACCTCATACCCCTTGTTTAGCTCTCTATCATGTGCCATCGGGCACGTATACGACCGTGGCGATCATTCCGTCTTAATGAATGTGTCTGTGGGCCCTACAACGCTGATTTTGATGGTGACGAAATGAACCTTCGTAGGCGTTTCAACCCAAGGTTGCTGTTCCTCTAGCTCATTTAGTTGACAGACGTACCGCAAACGGAAGAGGCGCGAACAGAAGCCCTTGAACTCATGAGCGTCAAGCATAATCTTGTGACCCCTCGAAATGGCGAGCCCGTCATTGCAGCCATCCAAGACTTCATCACCGCCTCATATCTCATGACAAAGCGCGATAACTTTTTTGACCGTCGTCAATTCACCCAAATATGTTGTTATTTTGCAGACGCGGATCTTCAAATTGATATACCACCTCCTACGATTTGGAAACCTGTCCGCCTATGGACCGGGAAGCAAATTTTCAACGTCCTGATGCGCCCGAATAAAAAGTCGCGGGTTCTCGTAAACGTCGAGTCGAAATGTAATAGGGTGGACGATCCAAGGGCGGACTGTTACGCCATGAAACCACTTCCAGACCTCTCTCCTAACGACGGGTGGCTTGTCGTTGTCAACAGCGAAATCATGTGTGGGGTCATGGATAAGGCGACTGTCGGGAGCGGGAAGAAGAAGTCAATATTTGGTGTGATATTACGCGATTATGGTCCGCATGAAGCAGCAGCAGCAATGAATCGCGTTGCAAAACTATGTGCCCGATGGCTCAGTAGGTTTCCTCTCGGTCTGGGAGGTTCTAAATGTTGACATACCTACCAGCCAATTTCGGCTTCTCCCTCGGTATCAATGATGTTATTCCCGGACCCAAATTACGAGGCATGAAAGAGAATAAAGTAGAGGCGGCTTACGCCGAGTGTGTTGACCTTATTGCAAAGGCAAAAAAGGGACTGTTGGAGAATAAGCCAGGTTGTAACCAAGAGCAAACACTCGAAGCACTTATATCCGCCGTTTTGTCCAAGGTCCGTGACGAGGTCGGAAAGGTATGCATGGAGGAACTTAGTCGTCACAATGCCCCCCTTATCATGGCCACTTGTGGATCAAAAGGTGAGTGGAAGGAAACACACAGTCGATGTATTCTAATCCAATGTTGATGACAGGTTCCGTGATCAACGTCTCGCAGATGGTTGCTTGTGTTGGGCAGCAAATTATTTCAGGAAAACGTGTTCCGGACGGTTTCCAGGATCGTTCACTCCCACACTTCCCTAAGAAATCCAAAGAGCCACCCTCAAAGGGTTTCGTTCGGAACAGTTTCTACAGTGGTCTTTCGCCCACGGAGTTTTTATTCCACGCCATCTCAGGACGTGAAGGTCTGGTGGACACCGCTGTCAAGACGGCCGAGACTGGATATATGCAACGACGTTTGATGAAAGCTTTGGAGGACCTTACCACACAGTACGACCTCTCTGTCCGAAATTCCACCGGGGGAGTCGTACAATTCAAGTACGGAGATGATGGGCTTGATCCGGCTTGCCTAGAAGGAGATGCCCAACCAATAGAATTCGAGCGATCCCTGAAACATGCATTGGTATACACATTTGATTCGTACCGCATAAAGGACTAGAGCTGATTGCAAGGATTGTAGTCAGTCGGAGGGAGAGATGATCGTCCTCTCTTGCCCTTCGAGATCATTGAGGTCATGGATCATGAACTGGCCACACCAAGGTTCACCAACGAATGTACTGCCGCCTACATCGCTACGATCCACGGTTTCATCGCGAATGGCATCGTTAACCATCTCGCAAGGATAAGGAAGACTCACGGCATGTTCGAAGCCCTACACCGTCATGATGAATGGGATGCAGACACTGACCTTTCCTTGGGAGCAACTTGTATGCTGTCTCGTTCTTTCTGGGTTTGTCATGCTCTCAGCTTGTATGCAGGGGCCGATAAGGCAATTGTGGACAACATGATCAAAGTCAAAAAATCGCAATTACTCCACTTCCTACATCTTTGCTGGGTAAAGTACGTCAAAGCTAGAATTGAACCAGGTATGTGGTTCAAAGTTCATTGCTTGATCACAGCGGCTAATAGGCTATAGGTTCAACCGTCGGTGCCGTCGGCGCGCAGTCCATTGGTGAGCCAGGGACGCAGATGACTCTGAAGACTTTCCACTTCGCTGGTGTCGCATCCATGAATGTCACCCTAGGAGTGCCTCGTATCAAGGAAATTATAAACGCGGCCAAACTTATAAGCACCCCCATCATCAGCTGTAAGCTGGTTACATGCAACAGCGAGCCCTCGGCTCGCATTGTCAAGGGTCGTCTGGAAAAGACGCACCTCGGTGATGTAATTCACCTTTACCAGATCCCTTATATGATCCCACAATTTTCTGTACAGATCGCCGCCGTCCTAGAAGAGGCATGGGCGCCAGAGTATACATATATTGGAATCATTGTAGACATGGACGCCATCAAGAAGTTACAGGTTAGTATTTTGCCGTTCAACTATCAATGCGCCAAACTCATAGAATTTGTATAGTTGGAAATGACGTTGGATGACGTCAAATGGGGGATCGTCAACGCTAAGAAGCTCAAGGTCAAGCAAGAGGTCAGTATCTTGATTTTCAGCATCTGAATTCGTTGGAGTCAAATGTGGTGCGCTTCAGTCTATCACTGTCATTCCGCGTCGGAACCGACTGCGTATCTACATTGATGGACCCGACAAATATTATCGACTACGTGAACTCAAACGATTATTGCCCGAGGTAGTTGTCAAGGTAATTCCCAAAACACTCGTGTTAGCACTCGTTCAAATGAACCCACACGCAGGGCGTTCCCTCGATCGAGCGTGCAATTATCAACATCAAAGAGAAAGATGACTCCAAAGGCAAGAAAGGAGATAAAGAATTACTTGTGGAAGGGTATGGTCTTCAAAAAGTCATGACGACAGAGGGTGCGTATCTCTTTTCACAACATCGGCGATCTCAATGTGTTGTAAGATTAGGCATTGTTGGTGAACATACGACGTCCAATCATGTCATTGAGACTGCTCGAGTTCTTGGTATTGAGGCTGCACGTCGAACGATCATCAACGAAGTCCAGTTCACTATGTCAAGTCACGGTATGAGTATCGACCCTCGACATGTCATGCTTCTCGGGGATGTGATGACTTATAAGGTAAGAAATCAGTGCGAAATTTCGTGATCTTTTTAATACTCTTACAGAGTGAAGTTCTGGGAATTACTCGATTTGGTGTGGCGAAGATGAAGGACAGCGTGATGATGCTTGCCTCGTTCGAGAAGACGACCGATCACTTATTCGACGCTGCCGCCTTTGGAAAGAACGACAGCATCTCGGGTGTTTCTGAAAGTATCATCATGGGTAATGCAGCGGCAAATTGTGGAACGGCAATGTACAGTCCAATCTCCTGGTTCAACGCACACGATGCTGATTGGTGATCTAGGCCTGCCTTGTTCTTACCCCTACCTAATATCCCAAAGCCGCGAAAATTGTTGTTTGAGGGGGCACTATAGCATCGGCTTTGTGATCTACTCCCTTTGTGTGAGCGCGTGCTTTCGAAAAGCATCATCATGTATAACAAACGCAGGATCTTTCGCGCACGTATACAGTACGGATCACTCATGTCATCCCATAACACGATGGTGCCCGACCGATTCGTAGAACCGTGTCAGATCTCCATACCTTGGATTTAGTTGCATAGTGTCTTTCGTTCGAAGTGTGCCAAGTTCACCGTCAGACCAGGCTCAAGTTGCCTCAGCTGTTGAATCGGCGTTCGTACGTCGACAAGACTGTAATTGTGTGTCGTGCAGACAGATCTACAGCCTACATAGATCTAATATCCATGGGTATCGTGCGCGAGACTCATCTTGAACTTGATAATTCTCCTCACAAAAGTCTGTCAAGAAAGAATAAATGGATACGGCGGGAGAAACATTAGAGTGTAAGCAAGACGTTAAACGCTTGCCTCCGTCCGGTGCCGTTGTTTCTCTCTTGACATCTCATCCAAGCCACGTGTACCCGCAAATTCATCTAGACCTGTGAGTCCAAGACCCGTAACAGCTGAAAGTCCGCTTGGTTCTGTTGTGTCTCCCTCACGTCCGCCTCTCGTGCGTTCGCGTCCGCGACTCACTCGGGTCGAATCGTGACCATAATCTCCATCGCGTCCGTAGCTCATTCCGCGTCCCCTCTGACTCCCTCGTTCTCCTCCCCGTGCGTCGTCTTCCACTATGTCCGGCATTCTGCTCCCCACGGCCATCCTCCCAAACAGCCCATTTTCCGTAGTTCTTCCGTAGTTGTGTAACGTCTTCACGATCGCGACGAGGTAGAGCAACCCGAAGAAGAACAGGGCGGAGACCGCTATCCTTGGTCCTATTGCAGCGGTGGGACTAAGAAGTTGAGGGGAAACAGGGTCTTCTGAACTCCCATATCGCCAAACGAATGCGAGGATGGCGACGATAAAGAAGATCATAGACCTACCTCGCCATGCGCAGCAAGGAGAAATAGTAATTGGGAGGATTCACGACGAGATCAGCACGAGTTGTCTAATAAGCGCAGGACGTACCAAGCAAGCCAGATAGCGGGCATAGCTAACAGCACCCACACATTCCACAGAATGAATGTCGTAGTTCTTGCCGCTTCCTATGGGCGAAAAGAGAAGTGAGGGAGAAAGAAGAAGAGAAGAAGGTTTACGCCTACCTCAGCCCACCTTGTTGCCTTGTACATGCTTCTCATCGTCCCGAACCTAACGATATATATACACCCATACGATAGACTCATCATGGCTGAGGTCAACGAAAGGAGCGCAGCTGTTCTGATGACGGGATCGTTTGCCATTATCTGACTCTGGAACATCGAGATGATAGCTCTGCCGATGAATATACAATGTATCATTAAAATGATTCCGATGAAGGATAAGATACTGACGAATGAAGCAAAACAGAGACAAGATTCAACGTTTTCCATTCACGCAACAAGGAATCGATAAAGGCTTCCCAAGATTGTTTGAATCTAACCAACGCAGGTGAGACGTTGGTAGTTGTCCATTCATCAGGGAAAGGCAGAGCGGAGGCAGGGTGGTAGTGAGCACCAGGGGGTATAGGGCTCGACCTGACTATTCGTTGTCGTTGTTGCAATTGGCGAGAACTAGAATACGTGTCGATCATACGTTCGAGATCTGGTTTGCTGAGCTGGGCATCTTCATACACCTTCGCGATCCGTGAAAAATATAAGGAAGGGAGACGAAGAAGCAAGTGCAAGTAAGTTTGCCTAGGAAGGGTGTCCATGATGAAATAGCGAGCATCCCGAAGGAAGGAAAGAAAACGGTCTTTAGGACTACAATTCAAGGAGGTGATACAGCAGAAGGGATTTTCCTCGCACGTAGGGTCAAACGGGAAGTGGTTCTCGATGTCAGAACTGCGGAAAGAAAGACGGCGGAGACGAGTGCGGAGCTGGAAGGGGTCAACAGGAACGAAGGCATCTTCGTGGGCATGGTGGAATGGGGACCAGGCGAAGCGGCGTAGAGGGGATGCCGTTCTGGAATGAGGAGAAGAAGCAGTTGGAGGAGATTCATGGCGGGGCTTCTTCGGGGAGTTAGCAGCCCTTGCGGAGCGCACGACCGAAGTGGGTCGGGTAGGATCACTCGAACGGTTCATCCTTGTCATCGTAGAGTCGATCCCTCGAGTGCTCTGGGAGACAACTTCGCGAAGAATGGGGTGAACATGGACACGCGTGTGAGGGCTATAGTTTGGGGTTGGTGCAGAAGCGCGGTCGCCTTCGAAAAATACGCGTTGATGGGAACCGGTCGACCCCTCTGCCGTCAGTGGGCTGACATCGTGACCTTCAGGCAAAGCAGGGAAAGGTCGCGTGGCCAGCAATCCCCGCAGGGAAGGAGCTGAGGGGGAGGTGGGTATGACATTCCGTTCATTGCGAATGGAGCGACGTGGGCTAGGAGGGATCGCATTTCCCTGTAATACGGATAGCTTATCGAAGCTTCCAAGTTCTGAGGTGTCGCTAGCTGCATGAGGCACGATGAGTGGGCTAGGCTGTACCTGAGGGACGTGACATACTTTGGGTTGGATGTAGCGCGCTTTCGGCTGTCTGGGCCGGATGGAAAGCCGATTCGGTAGGGGAATCAGAGAAAGGAGGGGAATTGTTCATGTCGAGCGTCAGATAATTATCGTTAGTTGGTCGTGACAGTGGGAGGAGATAAACGGTTGTCAGTACGACATCCTCGCATAAATAGGGCAAGACCACCCTCCCGTGCCGTAAGCTGAGGGCGAGTTACCGTGGGGAGGAGGCCCATTTCGTCACGGTGGTGGTCTCGGAGCTCTGACCCTGCATGCCAAAAACGGAAAGCTTTGATCAGCAATGCACGCGGTCACGCATATGTCACGTCACACTCGGCAAGTACCGAGGGTGCGTCAGTTACAAGTTTCCAGCGGAGGGGCAAAGACGAGTGCACAAAGTCGTCGAAAATCGAACACTTCTTCGCTTGGAACTTCCATCATCTACACGAAATCACTCACGGAAGGCAGCGCTTCCCCTCCTGTATTTTTTGTATTTTTTTCTGCAGGCATGCCACGGTCGACAAGCAGCCACGCATCCATCCACCTGGAGGGGAATCGGCAGGGGGGCTGCCAGTCCGGCGGGGGCAGAACTGGATGGTGTGTGGCTGGCGGGGAGGCCAGGGAAGCGGGGAGGCGAGTTTGGAGGAGCAGCGTGATGTCGCAACTAGAGCCAAACAGAGGTAAACAAAGTACCGCCACCCGCAAACAAGTTGGACAAGAGACTTTCCAGCACACACAGCTGGGCTCAACTTGACCCTGGAGTCTCCTCGAGAACGTCTGACAATCAAGCTCCCCCCCATGACAACAGGCAATGTCCCATTACGCCGCTCCAGTCGCAATCGGACAGGGTCCATCCTCACTCAGAACAGCCCTCCTTCCACCTCAGAATACCATGAGAGCGAGCGCTCAGTGATCGACGACAATCCCCCTCTCCACGAACCCGAACTTGCAATCAGACAGGAAGAGTGGGCTCGTTCGTCGAGAGGTCGCAAAGTCAAGAAAAGTAACTACAAGGAGTCGGGAAGCGAAGACGATGTATTGGGTGGACTCGACCTTCCAGGGGATCATTCCGTGAACGGAAAACCGGAGCCGGACATGGACGACGAAGACGATGAACAACCAAGGCGGACCATGCGCTCTCGCAGGACACGCATCACCCGCTCAGCGACCCGCTTCACTTCCTCCGCTCCAGACCCACAGGCGCGCATGACCCGAGCCAGGAGTCGCGCTATCACGAAGAGCGACGAATGCTATATCGATAATCCCTCAGAGGAATCAGACGACGCGGATGGTTCCCTCGAGGACGCCCCTCATACATCATCGGACCTCGAAGCCGACGCTGATGCAGAGGGGGAACCCGACTTCGACGCTGAGGGAGAACCTGACCTTGAAGTCCAAGACGATGGACGCCCGTACTCCCTCAGGCAGAGGGCTAGAATCAACTATGCTATCCCTCCGCCCATAGAAGAGACAAAACCCCCACAGAAGAGTAGACCCGCCAACCGTGGTGGTGCACGTACTAGACGTGGTCCAGGGTGGAGTGCCACTGGAGCAGAGTTGAGCATGTGGATGGACATGCCAGCTGATGATTCTGTGGGTGATCCGATGTTATGCAATAGTGTGACTAGGAATACTCACAAGTATTCCTAGGACTCGGATATTCCTACCCGCACCCCCAGGAAGGGTTTCGGGACGGCTGGTGGATTGATGGGTGCAGGCGCTGTTGGCGCTGGTGGCGCTAGTCTGCTGCCTGGAGAGCTGGCTGCTGCCGCAGGGACACCATCCAACCTTGGCAAGATCAGTGACTCTGGTTAGTGGATCCCCATATCTGATACCCTTTCACTCATCGAGTAACAGTTCTCGCCGACGCTGACCCACTGGGAGTCAATCAAAATGTAACATTCGATGAGGTCGGCGGTCTAGATGAACGTAAGGCTACTTTCTTACCCTACGTACGAGGACTTTATCGTTGAAGTGACATGAGACAGATATTCATTCACTGAGGGAGATGACTATTCTACCATTACTATATCCCGAAGTATTCCAGCGCTTCAACCTCACCCCTCCCCGTGGAGTGTTGTTCCATGGCCCGCCTGGAACAGGAAAAACCCTTTTGGCACGCGCACTTGCAGCCAGCTGCCGCGCCGACGGCAAGGGCATTTGTACGTCCCAAATGCTTCGGCCTTTCTTTATGTAAACTGACCCACACTCTTTAACCTAGCGTTCTTCATGCGGAAAGGCGCAGACTGTCTTTCTAAATGGGTCGGTGAAGCCGAGCGCCAACTCCGGCTTCTCTTTGAGGAAGCGCGCAATTGTCAACCTAGTATCATCTTCTTCGACGAAATTGATGGTCTCGCTCCTGTTCGATCATCCAAACAGGACCAGATCCATGCTTCCATTGTGTCCACTCTCCTAGCACTCATGGATGGGATGGACGGTAGGGGTCAGGTGGTCGTCATAGGTGCTACGAATCGACCGGATGCCATTGACCCAGCATTGAGGAGACCTGGAAGATTTGATCGAGAGTTTTATTTTCCTTTGCCCTCCCTTGAGGCAAGGGAGAAAATTCTTGGGGTCATGACTAGGAATTGGGAAGGGTGGACCGGTGAACAGGGAAAGGAGAATATAAAGGGATTGGCTAAGCTTAGCAAAGGATACGCAGGTGCTGATTTGAGGGTAAGTGGTGACGTGATGCAAAACTTGCGCTGCTGACATGTTTATGGTGATCTTTATTGCCCCCTTAGGCATTGTGCACAGAAGCTGCGCTGAATGCTATTCAGAGGCGGTATCCACAGATCTACCAATCTAATGATCGTCTGTTGCTTAAACCTGAAACGATCAGTGTCACCTTCCGCGATTTCATGATATCTGTGAAGAGTATGCATCATCAAAATATGCGCTTTTTCTGGTCTGACAACCCACTCGTTAGAGCTCGTACCGTCGTCTGCGCGTTCATCCTCGTCGGCAGCTTCGCCACTTCCCAGTCAGTTGGAACCACTGTTGACCGCCACCCTGCAGAAAGTTAAGGACGCTATCAACAAAGTTATGCCCACGAGTACGAAGCGGACAGCGCTTGAGGAAGCTCAGTGGCAGGATGACAGTGAGGAGAGCGCGCTTGAAAGGGAGATGATGATGCAATGTAAGGTCAAACCTCGCCTTCACCGCGTATCATATCCTGATTGGATGACACAGCGATGGAGACCCTCCGAGTGTACCGTCCACGGCTTGTAGTCTATGGTCAGCCGGGAATGGGTCAAGGATATATCGGTGCAGCTGCATTACATTATTTGGAAGGCTACCATATTCAAAACCTGGACCTCGGAACACTCGTGGGTGACTCAACAAGAGTGAAATTTTTTTATTCTGTCCGCATAACCGTCGTCTTATTGGAATTACATCTTAGACCGCCGAGGCAGCGATCGTACAGTTATTCGTTGAGGCCAAGAGACATCAACCATCCGTGATCTACATCCCATCCCTCCTCAGCTGGTGCGCTGCAGTTCAGGAGACGGCTCGTACTACCGTTCGTGCGATGCTCGACTCGCTAGCCCCAACAGATCCTGTGCTTCTACTTGCTATCGTCGATGGAGCATTCTCTTCCCTCCCATACGATGTCCGTTCCTGGTTTGGGATAATTCGCGAAAATCGTCTCATTCTGCCCGTCCCGAACAACGAACAACGCGAAGCTTTCTTCGCTGGCATCATCACGGATGTTCGACGTCCCCCAAACCAGTTCGCGGATGGTATGAAAAGAAAGCGGAGGATTCTTGAGGAGCTCCCGATTGCTCCACCACCTGAGCCAAGACAACTCACGCCTGCTGAACTGGCTGTCCAGGAGGAAAATGACTCAAGAATCATTACTCTATTGAAGTATCGCCTAGGGCCTATCCTCACAGAACTGAAACGCAAATTCAAGAGATTTACGAAGAAGGCGACTGTGAATTGTCTTTACGAGTGACAAAGTTCGTTTCTGCTGACGAAATTCTGTTTTGCCAGGAGGAATACGTGTTTGAATTACCTGCTCCTGCGATCACGGAGATGGAAATTGTTGTTACCAATGTCACTGTTGAAGACGAACGTGCCGTTGTGGAGGTGACTGAGAATGTTCCTGCCCCTGCCCAAGATGTTCAAACGGAAGCGATCAACGGGACACACCCTGAGCTCCACCATGCCGAGCCACCTGCCTCCCAACTCCAAGCACAATCTCAACTTCAACTCCAACCTCCGGCTCAGCCGCAACCACCTCTCCTGTATGACATGGACCTGGAGCGCATGCACATGGATCTCTACAAGGGTAAATACCTAACCCCACAAGACTTCCTTGACGACATCGACAAGATTGTACATAACGCTGCTGCTCGCGTGAACGAGGACCACGAGAGGTTGCATAAGGCCCAGGCTATGTTGACAGCTGCAGAAGTCAGCATGCAAGAGTTTGATCCGCAGTTCAAGCTCGAGTGTCAGCGGATGGCAGTGCGCGAACGGAAGCGGAGGAGCGAGAGAAAGAAGGCCAAGGGGAAGAATTCTGCACCAGATGTCGGACAAAATGGGACGTATGCCCCGGGCACCAGGCGGAGTGCACGACACACTGGACGACAGCCGGAGATGAGCATCACTGATCCCCTCCAACTTGAGAGGCGCCTCAAAAGGGCACGCCCCGGCGACCGACCGAGTGGGTCCCCAGAGTCCAGTGAAGAAAACAAGGCAGAAGGCAGCGAGATGCCTAGGCAACCGAAGAAACGATTGAGGACAATACTCAGTGACGACGAGGAACATGATCCCATCGATCTGCTCGGTCCCACGACGTCGCAGCATCCGAAAACCCCGACAGTCAGGTTTGCTGATGACGGTCAAGCACATCAAGATGAGCTACCTGTCCTTCCGGAACCATACCAGCCAGCTATTCAGCCACCAACCAATCCATCGTCAGTCGGTGCACCATCCGACGCCATGGCAATCGATTCGCCGGTGCCACGGCGCTCAGGTTTCGACCCTTTCCTCTTGAACCCGCTACCACCGGAAGAAGATATGATGTGCTCTGTGACTCTCGCCCCGTTACTCAACGGCATTACTTCCAGTTCTGATGGTCACAACGCTTCATTGCATCCATCACCCCAACCGAACGGCTACTTGCAGACTCCTATACAATCACCACCAGTACAACCACCTTCTCGGACCCCTACCGTACAGCCACCCCCTGATACGGATGCGTTGCCTGTAATTCCTCCGCGCGAGCCTACGAGATCCCCTACCCCTCTTCCAGACTTCCATGTAGACGAAGAAGCACTGCTCAACCTTCAGAATCAACTCAAGACCACCACGAGCCAGCTCTCTGTCGAGCAACTCGAACAACTTCGGGCCACGTGTCTCAGCAGTATATGGCATCATAGAACAGAGTGGGACAGAGACCCTCTCATTCAGGAACTGCTGGACGCACTGGACACATTTATGGAAGATTGTTCGGTTGGGATGAGCGATACTGCACCAGGATCACCCGAAAATCTTGCTTATTAGTACTACCATGGAGGCTCGCTGTCGTCGGTTGTTTTGTTTGATCTTGTCCTCTCCCCAACATATAGTGCATCTTCGTATTTTCTGGTAGATTATTCGCTTTATATGTTACTGTTTTTGTATCTTAGCGGTTGTCACTACTTTCTCTGCTTAAAGCCTAAGTTTGTCCTAGATCACTGAGAAATTGCCATGCGTACCACAGAGTCAGCCTTATGCTAGACTTCTTCGAGCTGGACCGTGTTGGAAATCCCAAATCCCGAACATTTTGAGCCGCACTGCGTCCCATGCCAATTCAGTCCCACCCAACTTCAAGTACGACTGCCTTACCAGTGTTGCGACTGTGATTCGATTTATTCATGCTCATGCTGAATTGGTACTTCGTTTGTGTCGTTGCGCTTCTCTGCGGACTATGGTATACCGCAAAGCACATCTTCCGCACTCGAGGGCGGTTGGCACTACCCCCAGGTCCACCCGGACATTGGCTTCTCGGAAATCAGCTTCCTACAACTCGGTAAACTTGTTCTACCCCCACACTTACTGGGACAATTCGTCTGACCAGGTAATCGAAGAGCACCTTTCGCGTTCGCGAAGATGACCGAACAGTATGGGCCCGTGTTCTCTTTGAGACAAGGAGCTCGAATATTTATCATAATTGGCCGTCATCGAGCAGCCATGGATATCATGGAGAAAGAAGGCGCCTCACTTGCCGACAGGCCTCGCTCGATTGCAGCTGCAGAGACGCTTTCCGGAGGTATGAGGGTTCTTCTGGAAGGAGCTGGGGACCGACTTCGCAGACTTCGGAGGTATTTGTGATTTTGAATCTCAAAGGAAAACGCCATCTCAGAATTGCCACCTCCCATTGTGATGAAGAGTTCTACATGCGACGTTGCAAACCAAGGTCGCGGTGACGTATGAGCCTGTACAGCTCCGACATGCAAAGAATTTACTGCTCGACATCTTCCAAGACCCTAAGAACCACCAGATGCACGCTAAACGGTACGCTGCTTCGCGCTCTATATGATACGGTGGGTTCGGCCAAGACTACTTGACCTTAGGTATGCTGCATCAGTGATCATGTCCATCACCTACGGCAAAACCACACCGACTGCGTACAGCGATCCGGAAGTTGTGGCAGTAAATCATTGTTTGTCACGCCTCGGTCAAGTCATGCGTCCGGGTGCATATCTCGTGGACACCTACCCTATCCTCAAGTACGTTCCAGGATACCTCGCGCAGTTGAAGAAATGGCATCAGGAAGAACTTGCTCTTTTCCAAGGGCAGCTGAACTTGGTGCGAGAACAGATGGTAAAACAAATTCCCATTCATTGCGGGATTGACCGCGGAAGCTGACTTTAGCCAGGAAAAGGGCAATGCAAGGCCTTGTTTCGCCAAGCTTTTGCTAGAGAACCAAAGGAAGTATGGAATCGCGGAGGAGGAAATCGCCTATGTCGCTGGATCTATGTTTGGTGCAGGCTCCGATACCGTCAGTATCAAAACGAATCAACTTGACAGTTTGAACTCGAATTAATCATAAGGCGGACCTAACACTTGTCTTTACCAGACTGCCTCGGCGATCACGATAATGATGATGGCGGCTGCTTTGCATACAGAAGCTCAAGCCAGGGTCCAGGAGGAGCTAGACAACGTTGTCGGACGGGAGAGATGTGCGCCTCTTCCCATTGCTGCTCAACCATCTTATTAAAATAATTGCAGTGCCATCCTTTGGTGACCAGGAAATGCTCCCCCAAGTGACCGCATTCATGTTAGAGAGCCTAAGATGGCGACCCGTGAGTATCGGAGGTGCGTTCACTCATCCAGACCCCGTGTATGGGGGAGCATCCGACGCAAATGTCCTAGGATTCGCGCATCGTGCAACGATGGATGTCAGGTGGAAGAACTACTTGATTCCAAAAGGTGCAACGGTCATCGGAAACCATTGGTACGTCCAAAGGAGTTCTGCTTGTGTAGAGACAAACAATATTATTTAAAGGGCGATTGCAAACGACCCAGAGGTTTTCCCGAATCCAGACAAGTTCGATCCCCAACGTTGGTTCAACGCAAAAGGAAACTTGCGGGATGACCTGCATTTCTGCACGTTTGGCTTGGGTCGCAGGTAAGGACGATGTCGATCCGCTCCACACGCGCGCAAACATGCATATCTCATGTCTCATGTCTTGGACGCTTGCCGCATCCCCAGAATTTGTCCGGGACTGCACGTCGCAAATCGGTCCGTGTTCATAAACACGGCGTTCATCCTGTGGGCGTTCCGCGTGATCGAAAATCCCGCAGCGCCGATCGATTCGCTTGCTTTCTCTGATACTGCGAATATGCACGCATTGCCCTTTGAGTTGGTTTTCGAGGCTCGATTGCCTGGAGCGGAGATCAGGAGATTATGCACGGAATCATTGGATGGGGAGTTGAGCTGACGAGGAGTTCGTAAACACCTGGGGAGGGTGGGGGACGGACGGACTGCCGCGTGTACGGACTGTTTGCAAGGCTAGATAAGTCGACATTCGGATTAGACAGGGGGAAGCGTTTGCACGGTGTAAATCGCAACGTATTTCGGGCACAATGTCACTTCAAAGAATGCCAATGGTCGGTCCCCAAGCTCAAAGGCCAAGGTAGTCCGAGACTTGCTCATTACGCGTAAAGTACTATGGCCGGATTCACGTGCGACAAAAAAACAACGTAAAGTACCCTGGCTCCAAGTCGGAAAGAAAAGAAAAGAAAAAGTACTTGTAATGGGGTAAACCAAACACTTGGGTGTAGACGAGACGGAGAAAAGCCAGAAAACCACGCCTCAACGCTTCGGTTTGACCTTGCCTCTTGGCTGCTTGCTCGACTGCCCCCCCATCATCATCGTCGTCGTCGTCGTCGTCTTTGCCTTTTTGGGTTTGGGCTTGCTCGTCGATATGAGCTTGTCCCCACTAATGTCGTCTTCGTGCCCCTTCTTGTTCTCGTCGTCCGATGCCTCTATTATCTCGTCCTCGACCTACCGTACCATCATCATCTCAGCTATCATCAAGGAAAAAAAGTCAAAACGTAGACAACGCACGTCAAATGCCTCTTCAAGATCAGGCGCAGCCCCGCCCGCCAATTTCTTCGGTACCTTGCCCAAATCCATCGCTTTATAAAACGGTATGGGATGTTCGCTCGCATTATACCTTTTTTTGAAACACGGATCGTGAGTGACAGATCGAGTTCAACAAACGAGACTCACTTTCTCGTAAACGAAGCCTTGGTCGGCGCCGAGATCTTCTTCAACACCACTTCGTCCTTGTTCTGGTCCACACCGAGCTCGACGATCGTATCCCAGTCTTCGCGGGAGAGATAATACTCGTCCATGCGTTCGATGATGTCATCGACCGCCGACTACAGTTTAGAGGTGAAATCCGACGTCAACTATAGAAACCGGAACAGAACACCCACCGATCCATCCTCTACGAGCGGTCTCACAATCCATGGGAATAGCGCCGCAAGGTAAGACTGTCGAATCTCCGTCTTGTCCCCCGATACCTTGAGACGCATGTGGATCTGTACTTCGCCGAGCTGACGATTCAGCTTCCCTTGTTTCGAGTTTTGACCGAGCCATCTTTGGGGGGGGAGATCGTTTTGCGCGTGAGCGATCAAGAACGGTTAACTTTTGACCCAACGACGTACTGCGGGAAGGTCATCTGGTTGGCTCCACCGTAACCCATGCCACCCCCATACAAAAAGGAAGCAGGTCGCACAGTCGAGCACACAGCATGCAGCGGCATCAAAGTCCAGTGTTGCTCCGGTCTGAAAAAAAAAAAAAGAAGCCACACAG
Source organism: Boletus huronensis (assembly GCA_038093155.1). NCBI lineage: Eukaryota > Fungi > Basidiomycota > Agaricomycetes > Boletales > Boletaceae > Boletus > Boletus huronensis. The sequence continues at coordinate 7,205 of JBBPRS010000242.1, read as the reverse complement.
GGTGATCAGCCATCCGGGCGTTGAACATGCACGATACGCACCCATGTATGAGTGCGTCTACGAGATCGGCGTCAGATATCGAGGACGCCGCCTTATCCATCAATTGAAGATGCTTCAACGTTTTCGGCGGACCACTAAGATCTCTGATTTTTGCAGGCTCAGTCTTGAGGTAGTTTTCCTATATTCGATGACGTGTGAGGTCGGGTACCCTCGGAACCTTGGTTTCGGAAACCTCACCTGAATAAACAATGGGACGAATGAATGATCATGAAAATACATCTCCATCTTCTCCCCTAGCGTTTCTCTCGCCGTGTGAGAGAACATATAAGGTCCAAGCATCTTATTCGTCACGTCAAACGGTGTCAATATGGTGTTTTTCTCGTTCATCTTGGCCCTACAACTCGCATATCAACGGTGGAGCGCCGCAAGGGAACCCATGGAGGACGCACAGTTCCTTGCCTTCATCAAACGTCATCGTATCGCTGGATAACCGCCAAGTCGAAAGCATATTCAACACTTGTCGAATGTCCGACTGTGACCCGGCGATGAGCTGATCAACGACGTTTGCCGGGATGTTCATCTTCTCCCTGCGCACCAAGACAACGTCAGACACACATCTCGCGCGGACACGGAAAAAAAAGGACATACTTGAATATGATGCTCAACATGCGTGAGCGGATCGCGGCCGCATCGGGTCTAAAATCCAAGCCATGAATCGACAACGAGAACGACGTCGGCTCGCGCGACGTACCTTTTGAAGGTGAGATTGAACGTGTTGCCCTTGAGAGGCTTCAACTTTTGCGCGCCACCATCGTTGGCTATACAGATGATTGGAATCTGGACAGAGACGGGGGTGTCGGTCGGTGATCCTTTTGCTTGTATGAGAGTACATACCTTTGTCTTCTTGATCAACGCGTTCAAAGCACCGACGCCTCCCCGATCTCCCGCGGACATACCATCGACTTCGTCCATGATGAGGCACGTCTTGTCAGTGATGGTGACACCGAGCGCATTCGTCGCCTAACATACAACTCCCATCTCAAGAACCCTCCACAAAGAAAAAAAAAAAAGAACGCATACCCCTTCCCCACCCATCCACCCATCCAACGACAAATTATTAATGTTCATACCGCTCTAAAACGAAAAAAAAGGTCAAACACGAGCGTTCGACCGCGCGCCAAACCTGTACTCGCCTCGACGAGTTTCTTGCTCCGCGCATCGCTCGCGTTGAGCTCGACCGGCGTAAACCCTTCGAGTTTCGCAACCAAGTGTGCGCTCGTCGTCTTGCCGATGCCTGGTGGGCCGGATATGAGCACGGCGCGGAAGAGGTTCAAACCGTTCTTTCCAGGCTTCTTGAAGCCTGATTTCAAGCTCGATGACCTGCATCCGGCGTGGTGTGAGCGTAAAGGCAAGCAAAGGGGGGACGAGGGTGGGTAGGATAGAAAGACGAACCAGTCGTGCAGCCATTGCTGGAGTTTCTCCACTTGACCCTTGTTCCCGCATATCTCTTTGAGCGTCTGAGGCGCATAGCGCGTCGTCCAGAGCTGCGATGCCAAGTCCGGTTTCGCACCCACGCTACGCAAGCCAAAGACACGAAAACGCCGTCAGCAAACAAGCACCTCCACACAACGCCGCCATCGACGCGACCACGACACGGAAACATACCTGCCAGACCCAACCTTCCCCCTCCCCTTCCCCTTCCCCTCCCCCTTCTCCCGCCTCTCCAGCGCCTCCGCAGCAGCCCTAATCCCCTCCTTCTCCTTCTCCATCCTCTTCCGCGTCTTCTCATCAAGCTCAACACCCCCCACCACGCCCGGTCCCACGCGCGTCCCGATCAGCCCCAAAAACTCGTCCTCGGAGAGCGTCCTGAGCCCGTGTTTCCGGATCGCGGCGAGCTTGGAAGGACCGGCGCTGTCGCCTAGGACGACGTAGGACGTTTTGGACGACGGTTGGAGCGTCACGCGACTACGATGGAGCGGTGGGGTTCAGTCAGTCAGTTCGTGGCGATGGAGATGGGGGACACGATGAACAAGCACTCACCCGCCATACCGTTTCGCGAGGTCGACGGCCTCGTCGCGCGAAAAGGAAGAGAGTTCGCCGGTGAAGACAAAGGAGAGGCCGAGGAGACAGTCGGGCGATTTGGGCTCTGGCACGGTCTTGGAGCCTGGTGCGCGGGGACCGGCGGCTTTGGCGGCTTTTGCAGCGGCCCAGTTGAACTTTGCGGACGAGCCCGCTTTCAACGCTGGCGGGTTCTGACTTGGTGGCATGTAGTGGGAAGAACTAGGGAATGCGAGTTGATTAGTCGCGCGTACCGCAAATCTACACACACACGCAATAAATAACGAACAAGGACATCTAGCTAATCGCTGTCACTGCTATCGCCCCCGTTCTCCTCCTCCTCCTCCTCCTCGTCCGTCGAACTATCGTCCTCGCTCTCCTCGACAACCGCAACCTTCTTCACCGACCCTCCCCGCATCGCCGCCATCTGTCCAGCCAGCGAATCCTCCTCAGGATCAGAAATCTCGTCATCGGGCGTCTGCTCCTCGGTTGCGAGCACAGACACATCTTCGATCTTGAGCTACATCGTCCCCCCCAAAGTCAGCCCTCGCCCCCCACGGTTGGCGAATAGAAAAAAAACACCCACCGAAATTGGTCGACACGTCTCTTCTCCAACAAAGGTGTCGTTCACAAAGTACACCTTCCACGTAAACAGTCCAACGTTGGGCGGCGCCTGGAACTGGAGCTTGTAGCACCTGTAATTCCGCTCTTTCGATGGGTCCGAATGAGGCACGTCGCTGATCTTGATTGGTGGAACGACGATGCGATTCGATTTGTCGTCGGCGAGAACGAGCCACCATCCGGGCTTACGGAGCTGTGGCCTAGACGTCAGATGCACGCGATCATAAATCCAACTATCTCAGACGCACTCCAGGCCAGTACGGAGCGTGTGCGTATCGTGCACCCTCCCCTTCAAGTTCCTCAGCATCACCCCTTGCGTTCAAAAACTTTTCGTCAATGTCATCGTTCTTTTTCGCAGACTTGGCATCTTGCACCGGGGATGGCGAGGATGCGCCAGACTCCTTCACGCGCAGCTTCATCAGCAAAAACACGATGGACGACGGTGTGACCAGACGCTCCCCAATCACTTGGACAGTGTTCATCTTTAAGCGCGCATGACGAGAGCAATCATACCTTTGAATCCCATGTCGACAATCTCCAGAGTTACCCAGCTTTCGAGCGCTTTGTTAGCCTCCGGGGCGCGATCGTCCCCGCCCTCCTTCAAGTCGCGCACAAACGTCGCAAGGTCTTGCTTTCCGGAACTCGAGGCTGTACTGTCGAATCCTGGCAGCTGAGCTTGCAGGGGAATAGCCTTGCCAGGGACCAAGGCCTGTATGAAGTATGGATGGAGACGCATGACACCAAGGGTCGGTGCGAGCCAGTTTCGAGCAGACGCAATGTTCAAGAAGGCGTTTAGTAGCATGGGTGCTCGAAGTAGCAACGACGTTTGCTCTAACGGCCACACATGAGTCTGAATTCGCAACGCAAGTCCAACAGAATCCCCACCTTGTTCCAGGGCTTTCGAGCCGAGATCTAGCCGCAAAAAGTGAGCGTAGAGCAACGCCAACGCTCGCTGGGCCTTTTCATCACCGGAAACGGCCTTGTTCATCTCCTTCCACTCGTCGCCTGCTCTTTTCTCGATCTCCTCCTCTACCTTGCTGAGATCGCCCGCATTCTTGGTCTGTGCCTCGTGCTTGAATGCGCTGCCGACAACCTTGACGATGTCGTCGATTCCACTTCCTTCCTCGACACCCTTCCAGAACCCCTCTGCAGTCCTTGCTTCGATACCATCCTTGGTCTTTCCTCTGCTGCCAAACCACCAGCGTCCGACCATGACGGGGAGCAGACCACCAATGAGGACGGCGTAAATTCCCAAGATCCAGATATTATTCTTGCCCTCGACGATCCAGGACGGCAGGGCGATACCCATGGAGACTTCTTGTCGGCCGTCGGGATGGCCATATTGTTCATAGTTTTGGCGGATCGTCTCGTCTGTCAAACTATGGCACGCGCGTTGAGCGAAGAATGCGAAGAAAGCAGCAAGAGGTCGTGCTCACGATTTGTATGCCTTGGTAATTTCTACGAAGCGATTGGCGATTTGTTCGACCGTCTCGTTCACGGTCGCTTTCACCTTGTCGGGGTGACTTTAACACGGCGGTTAAAAGGTGCCAAGAATGGAAGTGTCGCGGGATACGCACTATATTTTGGAGAGTTTCTTGAAGAGTGATTTTATTTCCTTCTCCGTAGTACCCTGGGAGAACGGATGAGCGGAGTGGGTCGCGCGGAGGACGGACAATAAGCACGTACGGTGGAAATGCCCAATATTTCGTACGGGTTGTACACCTTGTTGTCGGACTCGGCGTTGCGCGCTCTAGTGACCAAGAAGACAAAGACGGACCAGCCGACGAGGAGGATCGTCGCTCTAGAGGACGGGGGTCAGACGAAGAAAAAAAAAAGGGCGATTCGTCAAGGGAGACACGCACCTCTTGGTGAGCCTGGGATTGAGTATCGATCGTCTGTTTGCTGCGAGGACCTGGTTCCTGCGATGGAGGCAGGGTTTGCACCGACACCCGCGAACGCGCTCCTCGGGGCGCTCTGTGGAAGTGGGTCAGCGTGGAGTTGGGGTGCGAGGCAGAGAGGGACTCGCTTGCGGATATGCGGGCGACGGATGTGAGTGTGAGGGGGACGAGGACGATGGCGAGGATGGATATGAGGAAGTAGGCGGCCATGTCGCCAGCCTCGTCATAGTGGTAGTTGGCCATGTCGCACTGCGCCCCGAACACGCGACCCGACCGACTCTTTTTGACGTTGACCGTGCGAAAAGTCGACTGACCACAGGGGCTTGTTGCGACCACCATGTCCACCGCCCACCGTCCGACATGGGACCCCGCCCAAGCACGAAATGTCCAGGGCGGTTCGAGACAGTTTTCCGTGCGCGACATGGCCGCCCACACAAAGCTCAAGTTTCGGTGCGTTTACTCCCGACTCTGTCGCAGCGACTCTCGTTCATTTGTTGCGGCGCGAGGCAGGCAGCCGGGGCAGACGTCTACAGGCGAGGTCGCGCGGCGGGACCTCAGGGCAGAGCTGCTCATTGCAGAAGAAGAGGCGCGGAACAAGAAGCGCAAGGCAGAGGGGAGACCCCCTGTGGCTATCGCAACGGGCACGAATGGCACCGAGGACGAGGACGCCATCAAGCGGCGAAAACTGCTCCAGGAAGCGCTAGAGCTGGACAAGGATGACGAGGAGGAGGAGGAGGAAGAAGACGATAAAAATGAGGAGAACGAGGAGAGCGAAGAAGAGTCAGAGGACGAGGATGACACCGACGAGCTGCTCCGCGAGCTCGAAAAGATAAAACGCGAACGCGCCGAAGAGAAAGCGCGCCAAGAGCGCGAACAGTTGGCGTCGCAAGCAGCCCAGCTGGATCAATCTCGCGGTCTGAACACGACGGTTCCCGGGACGTTCTCGGTCAAGAGAAGATGGGACGACGGTGCGTGCTTTCTCCTGTCCTGCTCTCGCATACGACGAACGCATGGGTTTAGACCTCATCTTCAAGAACCAGGCAATGAACCAAAAGGAAAAGTCTGGCCAGTTCGTGAACGATCTCTTGCGGACCGAGTTCCACAAGTGCGTGCCCGTCCCCTCTGAAGCCTTCCTTGTCTGACAGTCTGCTCAGAAAATTCATGGCAAAGTTTATCAAAGTAAGTCTTCGAACGTGCAGGTGGACTCGAATGCCGAGCGTGTCCCTTTTCTCCGCAGTGATACGACGACGTCTCGACGGTTCGTTTGGTACTGTAGTAGCTTGCCATCTGAATTTTTGGGACGAGGTTCAAATAGATTGTATGTACGGGACCTGAAACGGCTGAGACTCTTTGGAGAGCGACGTCCACATCGAGATGCGGGTCAAGATATCAGCGAATCCGCCGCTGCCTCCAGTGAGAGCGTGGTTCCCTCTCGCTGTGCAGTCGACGCCGACCGTCTCCTCCTTCAAGTCCCTCCTCTGCACGTCCCTCCCTGCCTTTCGTGGCGTGTCCCCCTCCTCGCTGCGCCTCTTCATCGATGGCTTCGAGCTGCTGGACAACTCCGAGCTCAGCGTCGTGAGAGACGGCGATCTGGTTTGGCGAGTCACCATGACCCTATGCTATACAAGAAGCTGACTCGTATGCAGCGTAGACGTGCTCGACGCGCCGTCGTCTGAGGACGAAAGAAACCGGGGTACACTACAACCTACAGCCTCGCGCAAGCGGAAACGACGGCCGTCGACGCCGAGTTCGTCCAGCTCCGAGTCTGGGACGACAGAGTCGACGACCTCGGCGTCCGAGTCCGAGTCGGATACCTCGGATTCCGAATCAACCTCGGACTCTGACGAACCCCCGCGTCCGCCTTTGCGGAAGGCAGAGTCCCCCAAAATCCACGCGAGAGAACGGGCTCGAGTGCAACCAAAGCCAGATGCGTACGTCGAGTTCTCCGCCGACGTCGTGAGACGACATGACGGTTCGTTTACTAGCTCAACGTTCGTTCCTCCTGGACGTGGAAAACCACAGACACGAGCACGGAATCTACGACGACGACTGCAGCGAATGCACGGACGCGAGGACGCCGATGTGCCTCTGGACGGACGAGTGAGTGGGGCAGATGCCGTAGGGGGACAAGCGGGGGCGATCACGGGCGAGTCTAGCGGGGATGGACGCTCTGGCCTGCTGTCGCTGTCGCTTCGCAACAAGAACAAGGCGAAGAACTTCAGGTCGCTGATAGGGAAACCGCTTGCTCCCAAGATTATATTTGGGGATCAGGAGGGTGATGCCTCGACGGCCGGCGCTCTGCCTCGTCTGATACCACCTTCGTCACGCTCTTCGCTCCCCCCAAACGTCTTTGTGACGAGCATCGATGTCGAGGCGGGCATGCGCCGAGAAAAAAAGAAACGCGACGCGCATGAAGAACAGGGCGGGGACGTCGTGCTCGACTACGGGGACGCACTCCCGGAGGCGGAGAGGCTGGAGGCGATCGCGGACAAGGACTGGGCTGGGTTGGAGAAGCTGACGAGCGAGGGGCAGGTCACGCGGGGGACGGTGGTCGGACACAAGGTCGGGATCGTCGCTCGCACGTGGGTTCGCTCGCTGACGCGCGCTGCAGGGGCTGGGGATCGATCC
>JBBPRS010000241.1:0-33503 GCA_038093155.1 Boletus huronensis | reverse complement strand
AGCGAACGGTCGCGAGAGATCCTAGAACACCAGAGGTTTGGTGTTCCTTGCGTTTGTATGCAGAGGCTTATAAGTTTTTGAAGCAAAAATTGCGTGCCAAAGCTGCTGCAGAGCGACAGGAAGCAACCCCAGTGCGTTTTTTCTGGCTATCATGTGCCGTGTCATGATAGCTCGTTTTCTATTAGCCGCAACAAGTGCCAGTGGATGACCCATCTGAACCTTCAGGGGTCCACGTGACGGTGCGCGTACTATCCTTACGCTTATGCTGTGAGACTCACAGTAGATCACATCAGCGAAAATCAGGCAAGACTACCCTTTCGATCACATTTCCCAAGCGGTTGTGTGGTGGCTGAGGTACCGGAGATGGGCCGCATTAATTCGATGTAATACATCTGGATACCATACTGGATCGTGAGTACGTGCGCAAGTTTGTGTTGCCTCACGGATTAATTGTACAAGTCCTGATAACCCATTCCACGATTGAATATTGAGCTCGCAGCGTGACATAATCACACAACGGTCACTGAGGAAGTCTGTACGGACGTGTCCGATCGATTCGAGCCATCGCAAGACCAGCTAAGACGAGGGTGTGCGTTAGGACGTCGCATTCCCTCTGCTTCGATTTCTTTTCCTGTTTACCACGGCCCCAAGCACTATTATTGCGAACGCGCAAGACCTGACTCGTTGATTGAGTATACTGATTGCACTGGCTGCATGCGGCTCAGATTCGTTTCAAGGACACCATCCACATCAATGAGCTCCTCACAAACACTGTCCCACTCTAGTGACGATACCCGGGATGACAAGGAGGTGTGGCATTCGCAATCTATTCTACTAGCTCTCTCTGATCATCGCACACGACACTTCGAGAACAGCACGTTCAGACGACCTGAAATACTCGACAAAGCACCGTGCTGGAGTGTGTGGAACATTCGCACCCTACACGACTCTAAATTGAGCGTTCGTCAATCATGTATTCAAGACGCTACTCCGACGTACGTAAGACGAATGTCTATCACGACCCTGCGATGATACTTCACCCCGCCTGACAACGCGCAGAGAGACTAGACATCGACAACCCGTCCCCGTTCACCCTCGTCGGACTCGCCCTTTAGCGCCATCATGGTGGAGCACATTTGAGAAAACAGCTCACTGTGATCGGTATCACTGTTCACAGACAGCAGACTTGGTCCGGCGTTCCAAGAACCGTTCCCATCATTTCTCCGGTCTCTCGGCGTCTATCCACGAAACGTACACAACTGTCGGGTAATCATCCGGCGACAAGACCGACTTTCCGCCTCGTGAATTCCAAGACCGTTTACCACCTCGAGACAAAGTCGTGCGAACCGTGGCTCATCCTCGTCGGTGCATTCTGTCGCCCTTGTGCTAGGTTCGAATTCCCGTTAGCAAGCGCTTGAGCCATAGTATGTCTAACACGTCCCAAGTGGATGCATAGAGTCGTGAATGATGCCATCTTTTGTCCATGTATGGTATTTCGACGGACAACACGTCGCCTTTCCTCGCGATGCGTATAGTGTTCAGTGAGTGGAATAGGTGAGTGCACTACACACGGAGAGACTCGGAGTGCTCAATAGAAACGCTAGCGACTAGCACTGGCACCAATCATAACACCGCGTTCGCCAATTGATTCGCCGAGTTGGTGCAAGCTCAGCCGGTACAACGCACTCGCATTCCTCGCCTCAAACGGGGCTCAGTTTTGATTGAAATTGAATGCGACGTCATGCCAGCGTGCCCGGATCCCACTCGTCAGTGTGGCAGTAGAACGTAGTATGCAAGACGGATCCAACAAATCTCCACGATCACGTTAACCACCGCCAGCACCAGCCACCGAGCGTCTCTCAGATCTCAACCTGCCAGTGAAAATATACGTCGTCACCCTCACCCCCATACACTAGCCCAACACGGTCGTGTGTTAGTGCTCTCCACCGTGACACGAGTCACATTTTGGCGTGTTCCAATCATCTGGCTCGGAGGTCGCGACTCAATTCAGACGATTCCGCGCGTTCTGCATTCCATCGGAGACGTCGACGTCAGCTTTCGCTTCAAATACTACCGGTCAGCGTCTTTTCAGACAATGCTAAATCAGTCGTTCAAGACGCGCACTCAATGGCTGTCTGATATTCATCCGAACTGAAGTCTGGATTCCGGACGTTTCCTACCACAAGTGATTCAGAGGCTTGCGAACAACACTGTAACCGTCTCCGTGATAGGAGCGCCCGCAGTCATTGCCGCTGCGGCGTCACCGGTCTAATACTGTCTCACATTCGGGGTACAGCAGTGCGCTGAACTGAGCCATGGAATCTGTCCCATCACATCGCCACCGTAATCGCACCAACTTGACTCATCCAATATTTCACAGCGTTTACGACGATGGCAATCTCATCGCCATTCGTTCTTGGGACATCTCATTTTTCGAGTACCCCTTGAATGTTGCCGACCTTCGAGTGCAATTTATGTTAAGATGAATTTGTAATGGTTACCAGTAGGTTGGAGTCGTGCTCTGTGACTCATACAATCGTCATAACTCACTGTACATCGCGGAATAGAAATGCGTTATTGCACAGGTATGTGGAATGAAATCACATATGGCCAACCTTTTATTACCTTCAACCCTTTCTGCCACTCATTCGTCTTTCAGGTGGAACAAATCGCCTAGTCTTTCCCAAATCTGTGCGCGTACCGCCCTCAATGCCGTTGTACAGGTGGGGCAGCGTTGAACTTTGGGATTAATCGAACCTTTGATCAGTGCGAGAGGATCTGCAGATTGTGACCACCTATCACACGCATCTTCTCCCACGTTACAGTCATCCCGGGCCCCAATAAGATTAACTTTCTTATGGCGAAATTCTCCCGGCTTTTTACATCCATTCAAAAATTCTGCAAGTTCCTCCTTCCCAAGAAAGAGGCATCGAAAATCCTTTGCAGAGAGCAGTCCCCACCGTGCGCAACGTTTTGTGGGATTTCGAATGCGCAGAGATGGATCCGCATGCGTCTTATCCCAATCATCTAGGATAGAAAGACGCGAAAGATGATAGAAGGCGGCAGGTAATATACTAGGGATGTCAAATTGACGGGCAAGTTTGATGGCAGATGCTGGCTCGGGAAAGTAGTCTTCGATACGCTGCACATCCGAACCGTTCGCCATAAGCTCGACGTCGCTCTCTAGTTTGTCCCAGTCATTTAGTGTCTGGGGCCAGTCGGATTCGAGGTGCCTCTGGATCTGCTCATGCATGCGATCGATTCCATACTTCCTCGACAGCTCGAGGATCGGAGTGATGAGTGCAGGATTGTGAGGGCTGCGAGGCGTCCATGGTAAGGTGCTGAAGGACATCCCATCAGTCAGAATCGACATCCTCGAGAGCAACAGGATATTGATGCGATCACCTTTGGTAATAGATAATTTTGAGGACAGATTCAAGGTGATTGGCATTATCCGGCATATGAATGAAAGGCATTCCATCATAAAATCGATCCGCCTCGCTGTTTCTTGTCATAGTAGATGGGTTGCAGACATCAAACATATCTGAAAATATCGGGGAGTGGCATGATAGAACTGATTTGTGGACACGGAAAAGCAATGGAGGTTGTTCTGGCCGTGGAGCCAGGAGGACGACGTTCCCATCCATGAAATAGAGGGATTCATGCCTCTCGACCATCTCCCTCGGCTGGACGCCGTCGTTACTCATGGATGTTGGAGTAGAGGGTGAGGCAGATGGAAACTGGGAATGTAGACCATGTCCTAACCTGAGTTCGAAAGCCTAGTCTGAGCTCGAAATTGCCACCGGAGGTATGACCCCACCGGAACGGATCAACAGCTGCCACAACTGGGTAGCCCTATGAAACGTTGAGTCGAGATTCTTGTCAAAAAACGGGTGGGCATCGTCGTGAAACGCATGTCCCGCTGAACCGAGCTCGCCAAAGCAGTGGACCGGAGTAAGTTGGTTCTTTGTTTTTCCACTCACAGTGACGTCCAGACAATGTCCGTTTAGATCGACCGCGTTCCGACACCTCGCCGCGACCAGAGTCCAGACTCAGTGGTCAATCATTTCTCCAGCATATGCCAAATCGCCCTCTCCGGAAACCCCGACCGCCAATCTCAGATGGAACGGACGCTGAAACGCTCTATCAACCTCGTCCATTTGGTACAGGGTAAACAACTCGCTCGATGCATCTCCCTCTTCTCTCGCGCTGACTCCCTTCCGCAGTCCGACTGCGACCGCATATGCTCACGCACGAAATATCAACATTGCCTTCACGCTCTCGTATTATCCCTCAGTCGTGTGAGACCTTGACCTGCCGTCGACCTTGTATGTCGATGCCTACAACAGTGCCGCACGAGACTGGGAAAGATACCTGATCATCCTCTGCATGATCGAGTCTGAGCAATGTCTCCTGCACAAGCTCCGAAAGAGCCTCGCGCGGGACTCGCCAAGGAACATGCCTTGCCCGTCAGGAAGAAGCAAGCGTCCCCCGCCTCCGTACACCCAGCGCCATCGCTCACATCAGTCGTACAACTCAAGCGGCCGCTTGCAAACACCGCCGAGGTCCTCTCCGCCAAACGGCTCTACATTCCCGAAGCTACCCTGCCCATGTCTATATGCCATCCCTCAATGAGCTACGTGCCCCCTACCCGAACGATACCCTATGCCCCTCCACTCGCGAGTCTCGTCGGTCAGCATCCCTGAAATGGGGTGGAGACGAGCGGGATGACGACACCGGTCAACAGCCCGTTCCATGGGCCCACCATGAACCTGCAGTCCAAACACACTTAACACCATCATACTCACTTCCTTTCCTCAACACCCACACCTGCCCCTCACGAGCTGGCCAAACGAGGCGATATGTAACGACGAGCATGCTCTGTGGGCTGGGTATATGACGCGGGGGTGACCGACGATGCGCAAGGGAAGTAGGTCCGGTGATGAAATGGGGATGTAGGACGAGATGCCAGGTGGGGCAAGAGAGAACGCACAGACCCCAGGGGGAAGGAACAGCAATATCAAACGGATTCCGATCCGATGACTCTCGCCCCCACGGGGCCCTAGGTGAGTCAGGATCTCTGACCATGTCAAGGACTGCCACAGTCCCCAAGCGATGTGTCGCGTCGTGTGCTGATCCTTTGATTCTGCGCAGGACGTGCGCCACCGTATGAACCCAGTCTCATCGAGTGTGGTCCCGGTCTTGTAGACACGTAGGCCTATATGTGCAATCAATCCGCTGAGCTCTCATCCTTGCATGTACCATCATTTATTCATGGCTCGCCTGGATGGTCTCGACGACGACGACGATTTGCTCGACGAGACGATGCCATTCCTGTTCGAGATCGTAGCGAAGCAGTGGAATGGACTCGATGTAGACAAGTATGTCGTCTGATCAGCTATTCTTCTTTGCTCACACGCGATACGATGGATTTTGAGGGATTGCCACGCGGTGGGGGATAGGTTCAACATTTATATCCCGAGGGGTGCGCATCCATGGGGTCTCCCGTCAGACGCAATACTCATGCTTCGTGCCTCGTCTCGTGCTTTCCCGGGCTCATTCACTCTGCATGCATCATTGAGGGCAAGATATCAAGAACGCGGGCCGGATCTACGAATTGTTTATACCCGGGTTTCCCTCCACAAACGGATTTACAATCACAAAACAACTGTGTCGCCTTTTTCCAATGTGCAAATTTGTTGTCTGCATGGGCTGATGTATACGAGACACAGTCAAGTCGATGGAGTACATGGTCATCGATGTGCTGCTCGACGCGGAGCCGTATGTCGAGAATGCAGACCTTGTTGAGAATCCAAAACGTTATGTCTATCTCACGGATAACCTCAACAAGATCGACGAGCCAAACCCCTCATCCTCGCCTCCCCGTCACTCACCCATCACCACGCACACACACAGGAACTCGAATTCGTCCGCGCCATAATTCACCGAACGCCTCCGCACGCGCGACCTTCACAACGTCGCTACAAGGCCTTTTCGCAGGCTATGATCGAAGCCAGCGTGACGCCGGACGCAATCGGGCGTGCTGATGGGTGTCGACGAAGAGCTGATGGTGCAGCTCAAGCCGAGTCATGTGGTCGTGACCTGTTCGCTGTTGCGTCATGGCAAGGGGGAGCGGAATCCGTTGGACGCGGTGACGTTTTATTACTAAAGAAACCAAACGGTGCGTCCGCTCCATGGCGCTGTGATTTTTTCGTAGGATCGGCTTGTTGACGTTGTGGACATTGCAGAGTGTGACAAGGCGGATCGCAGCGACACATTGCCTCTCCTTGTCCGCAGAGGTCTGGTTTCGGATCTACACCAAAGACGGGGACATCTCACAGCCTCATTGGCAGCCTATTGACATATTTGAAGCACCTCGTGTCGGCGGGCGCTCCCCGATTTCCATTAGAAGTCCATGTCAAGTGAATGCATCCTTCTGCCACTCGGAGGTGTCTGTCATGGTGTCGTGCAACTGGATACAGTCGGCTCACGAGCTGGCCGGTCCAGCCACGCTCACACAACAAAATCAACTGGGCTAGGGTCAACACGTTCCTCTTTGTCGCAGATGGACTCCTTACCCCACCTGCAGACGCGCTCGAATCCTACCTGATATCCAAACTCTCCAACGCCAAGTTTCGAGGCACCTACCGTTCCGTGGCGTTCATCAGCTTTTTCTTGGAGACACATTTATTTGATATCTCGCTTGCCCTGTGTGATCGCATGCTCAAGGAGGGCTTCCTGGCCGTCTTCCTTCTCTCCCCACATGGCCGCGCTCATAAGGCGACAAACCTCAGGTAGATCCTCTCGTCGAAGAAACTTTCTGAGAAAAGGGCGTACCACGTCCTGGTGTTCATGGACCTCGTCCATTATCTGACAAACGACAAACACCCGTCGGGCGCACACGTAGACGACCTTGCACAACGACCTTGCACATGCATTCGTGTCCATATGCCAAATCAAGCTCGACTAATATTTGGACCCAGACCTTGTCTGTGAGCTCGCCAGTAGCTATATGCGTGCCGATAGTTTGGATGTCACACAAACGTACTCTTTTAGATAAAATCAGCCAGTGTCTCTGATGTGAGCGTCTTCAATGAATTTCGTTCAAAAGCAGTGACGACGTCGATCACAGGATGCTCTTCCGTGCTACAAACCTGCTGAGCCGCCCCGCGTGGCCCAGAGAGACAGACATCCAGAGAGTGCTGTACCATCTCGAACCCTCTTCCGAGCGATGCTCGCGTACCCTCCATCATTGCATGAACCACAAGACAACCCCCCTTAGAAGGCACTTACCGTCTCGTCGATTTCCTCAGTACCTTCTCCCCAACGCAAGTCTGGATCTACGCACCGTCCTAGATCGCATGCGGCAGCACCGCCCCGCATTCGAACGCTAAAGGCAATGTTCTCTCCGGCGTACCCATCCTCCCCCGCTTCCCATCGTAAGTTCGCCAACAACACACAGATACCGATCGTTGCGACTCATCTGTGGAATGGGCACCATGGGTTACCACCGGCTACCATCGAACTCGAATGCTGATTCGGATGCTGACAGGCGTCGACGATTCGGGGGGTGTCGTGGGGGTATCAGAGATGTTGGAGCGGTGAGCAAAGCGATGGAGGGACGGAGAAGGTTTGTGGCACCGAGGATGAGGCACCGAAGACGAAGTGGAGATTGCGTTTGACTTTGAGGAGGAGTTTGGTGGGCATCTTTTGTTGCATTTTGTGTCTTGTGCTTTGCATCGTTGGTGTACTTTACATTTAGCCGTTGTCTCGAGGATGAACTCAAGAACCTAATAGCATACAAGCAACAAATAAATTCGATCGAGGTAGGTACATAGGGGGAATGGCAGTGTTCCTCCTTTCCAGGAAATAATGTACACCCACGAGACCAGGAAGTGAATGTGCAAAGTATTACACCGTAGCGGCATGCTGTCCGACGGCTCTGTTCGATTGACTGACGTCCCCTTACTACCCAGCTCCCCTATAGTAAGTCCTTCAAGTGCCGAATCTCGAACGCCACATACCGGCGACCGCATAACTCCACTCCAGGACGCACAACCCAAGGCATCATCCCCCTAAAAGAAGTGATCCTACAACTTTTCAGCACTGCGAAGTGAATACTAAACGAACGCTTCAAAGTAAAAGGGGCCAGCTCTACCTAATTAGGTGATTGTGCGGCACTCATTCGCTGTCCGGATCCACCACCTCCCAAGCTTATCGGTCGTGTTTCACTCGTGTTTCAGTTTTCTTACTCAGTCTCGGACTGCAGGCCTTCAAGGACCAGATTGGACGGCTTGGATCCCGCACCGCTACTAGAGACTTGTCTCCCAGTGCCCAACGTTCCGACATACCCAACATACGCCCCAGCGCAATCCCCAGCGACTCAGACACTCACCTGACTCAAGCCAAAGAAACTGGTGCTCTCGCTCCCGAGACACAACCCATGGATTTAGATACACCAGCGGAACAGGCTACAGACTCCGTCTTTCTCGAGCCACACTCCAACAACTCGAACATTCCCGAAGCCCAGACGAAAGCTTCGAACGTTGCCAACTTCATGCAGCATGTTGACCCGGCCCTCATGAAGAAAATTGGACGAATTAGAATTCTCGTCATTGGCAGGGCGAGTTCCGGCAAGACGACCATCCTTGAGAGAATCTGCAACGCGACGGAAGATCCGGAGATCTACAACGAACAAGGGAAAAAGGTACGGTTTACCTAGATGGGATACACTGGGTGCTAATGCCATTGACATGCGATCAGGTCGACCTCGTGATTGAGGGGTCCAGGGAGGCGAGTGTCATGGCTACCATGAATATCATCATATCCCCTTTGCAACCCATCTCACCTTTCACAGTGAGGTCTCCATGACATCAACTTTGGGATGGTTTTCAAAAGCAACCAGAGATTTGTTTTCCATGATTCTCTTGGTTTTGAGGCTGGCTGTGAGGATGCATTTGAGGAGGTGAAGAACTTCATTGCAGAGTGTGCAAATACAACTTCCCTGAAGGAGCAGATCCATGTCATATGGTGAGTGGGTATATTGTGTTGGATTCTGACTACTACTTTAAATGAGCAGGTACTGCATCCCAATGGATCAGTTTCATTGTACTGTCACTGTTGCAGAAGAAAGGTTCTTTGATGAATGTGACAATAGCAATGGTGATGAATTCTTGTTGATGATGCTTTTTGAGCTGATTGGTTTGGGTACTAGTGCCAGTTGTGGTGTTATTCACTAAGTGGGACGCTCTCATGACAATGGCATGGCAGCCTGAAGACATGCTACTGCCTGCAAAGGAGCAACTTATAAGGCAGAGGAAGCTTGCTGAGGAGAATCTTTGCAAGATGAAATTTCCTCCAGAGGCATTTGTAAAACTTGAAAGTTTGTACATAATGCTCTCATCTCAATTTTATTCTATTGATTATGTCACCAGACATGAATACATCTGATGCAAGCTGTTATGTTTTATTCGATCGTCTTGTCATCTTATGCCTACATTTTACTTCTATTCCTTTAACTCTCTTGATTACCAGCTGTTTCGGCCCCGTTCAGTAATCCTTACCCACGCCTTACATGAACATTCCTCAATGTTCTTTCTTCTTCTTATGGGTTGTATTAGTAATCGTTCCGTGACATTCCAGGACATTCTTTTGATTACTAATCATTCTCAGGCTGTTGTATATAAACCCTTGTACTTTCCTGGTTAAGATCTCCTCATCTTGACCTCCTTTCATATCTTGAATTCTACACTTTGACTCTTCGAGTCCCTTGCCTCTCTAAGTCCTTGTCCTACTTTCAAGTGGACGCTCTTCGAACCTCAGAACCCTCCAAGATGTATCCATCTCTGTCATCGTCCCTAGTTGCTCGCGCATCTAGAACCCCCTTGATCTTAGTTGGAACGATCCACTAAGACCAACGATTCACTAAGACCTCTTGCTTTCGCAAAGAAGGGTCTTTAGCTATCCTGGACTCCCTTGACCTCGCTCTCTCTCATATTCAACAAGCCCTTATCCAAGCCCATCTCCAAGTCCAGTATCCAGATCTCGACATCCCTAAACACACTCGACAACACTCCTGCTTCTGCAGGATCAACTATTGTCCTTATTATCATCAATACTAAGCTTCAGAAAGGCTATGGCTGTTCCCACCCGGACCATCCATAACACAAGCTGTGGCATATTACTGGAACAGACTGAAACTGTATTGGATAAATCATTAAAAGCACTCATGGATAGCAAAGAGGGTGATCTTGATCCCCTTGATGTATGACTTTATTATTTTCTCCTTTAAAGTGAGTTCTCATGATAGCATAGACTGAGGTGGCATTGAGCACATCTGCCCATGTGGAGCCTGGGAAATCTAGTTCACCCCGGTCCAAGAGTCACAGCAAAGATGGTGATGGTGATCTCCCTCAGGTATCAGTTTGTCTTTTCCCCCTCGAAGCGACTTCTCACGATTGCATAGACTGCAGTGCCGTCCGCCCCTGCGGAATCTCAGTTCAACTTTGATGAGGTTGGTGATCACTACACCTCACCTTCCCTCTGTGTTGATTTTTGGAGGCGACATCCTCTACCCATTCTCGAGAGGATGAAGTGCAACCACAGCTGTCTGCCTCCCCTGCAGAGCCATGGTCAGAGGAAATTGCTGATACTGCCAAGTCACCTCGGAGCGTTCCGATGCTCAAAAGGTTGTTACAGACGAGGATCAAGAACAGTAACACGGACCCCACTTCGCATGGGTACAATCGATTTTTTAGAAGGTCGCGTCGGCCTCCCAATAGTCGATCTCCTTCCCACTCACCAACAAGAGTGGATGTCGTAAATGAGGGACCCTCGAGGATGGCTGCAGCTAAACGTAAGCCGGTGAGTGCTCTTTTGTCGGATGCGTTGTGTCTAACATATCATCTTAGCGAACGGTCGCGAGAGATCCTAGAACACCAGAGGTTTGGTGTTCCTTGCGTTTGTATGCAGAGGCTTATAAGTTTTTGAAGCAAAAATTGCGTGCCAAAGCTGCTGCAGAGCGACAGGAAGCAACACCAGTGTGATTTTTCTGGCTATTATGTGCCGTGTCATGATAGCTCGTTTTCTATTAGCCGCAACAGGTGCCACTGGCAGTGGGTGATCTATCTGAACCTTCAGGAGCCCACGTGATGGTGCGCGTACTATCCTTACGCTTATGTTGTGAGACTCACGATGGATCACATCAGCGAAGATCAGGAAAGACTACCCTTTCGATCACATTTCCCAAGTGGATGTGTTGTGGCCCAGATACCGGAGATCATGATGGACTGCATTCATCCAGCTGATTCGATGATCTTGGTCGTCGTCGGGTTAGCAAGCTTTCTTGGAACATGCTCGAGGCTTACAGAGTGGACGACAGACCGCAGGCACGATTGCATTTCGCATACAAATTGTCACACTATTCTATCGAAGTATATGTACTCTCGCTCCAATCACGCTGTCACCCTAGTCTATTTAATATCTACGACGACGGCATCCACACAACCATGTAAACGCCAATTATGTCCACCCTTAAGGTAACAGAACTTCCCAATGACGCCGTCGAACGAGAGCATCGAGAAACACGGTGGGTCGTCGTTGTGGATCCATCGGGGCGGCGAGGCGGAGCCCACAGTAGCGAGGCACTTGTCCCCTGTCGCATCGATGGTGAATTTCGTAAACCAGGGAGAACATAGCCTGCCGTTCTCAGCACGGTTCCTACAAAATCCTCGCGCGTAGCCGTCGTCCGACGCTTCGACGTAGTACCCACATGGAGACATGAAGGGGTCATAGATCCCACCCTCGACTGTAAAGATGTCGTTCACTTCGATAGACACCGGAAGGACGATATCGGAGACGGATCTTGGGAGCGTGAGGTCGACACAAGAGAAGCGTAGGCGATCGCCTTCGGTCTGTAATCGTAGAAACCTCAAACTCGTGGACTCGGTTACCGCATTGACGATGGAGTTTCGAATGAGGACGAGGTTTTCAAGGCGTTCATGTATGATGCCCTCATGGGAGAGGCGGAGAATCCCTGTTTCATTGCCAGCTAGATGGGGGTCTGCAGGGAGAGTGAAAGCTTGTATCAGAGTCGAGTCCGTCGTGAGAGAGGGATTAGCTAGTTCCCGGGGGCGGTTAGAGACGACTACGATATGTGAATTCGCGAGTAAAACGCTGCGAGGGGCCATGAAAAACAGATGGGCATGTATGTCATCCTTGTTTTCGATAAGCAATAATTAGCCCAGGAGTGTCGACGAATACTTACAAGCTCAGAGCCGAATTCAGGAAACACGTAAAAGACCCGACTTCGTGTATCGAAGACCAAATGTTGGCCTATGATGTATAGAAATGGCGCCTTGTCGCCAACGAGGCAAACAGATTGCCCAAGGTACTTTATGGGAACATCTAAGGAGACGGAATGAGAAAGACGGTTAGATTCATCGTGCATCCGAAACTCTAAAAGCTTCCTGTGGGTCAGACCGCGAGTATAAGGATGCTAAGCCATCAATAACTGAACCCTGTGCGTACCAAGGTCCACGCCAGACTTCGCTAGTATTCTTGCGGAATACGACATAGACTATAAGTTCCCCATCAGACACGACAGAACATGCGTCCCAGGACGTTATTAACCCTGTATCCTCCCAGACGACCTGCCGAGAGTGCGTCTCAATATCATGGAACACGATCTGCCTGTATGATTCGAAAGTAAGGAGCCATTTGCCGCCGATGATTCTAGGATGTCCTAGCGGTGATCCTGCGAGTCGTATCTGCGTACTTGAGACAGCCTGAATGGGCTGCGTGGTCCAGCATTCTGCCAACCGTTCCGATCGTAGCAAAGTTTTCTCAA
Source organism: Boletus huronensis (assembly GCA_038093155.1). Lineage (NCBI taxonomy): Eukaryota > Fungi > Basidiomycota > Agaricomycetes > Boletales > Boletaceae > Boletus > Boletus huronensis. Next base: position 20,656 of record JBBPRS010000241.1, on the reverse strand, counting down.
GAAAACGGGTGGATTGGGAAGGAAATGGACCAGGAGGACGAGGCAAACGCGCATTCGCGTAGATCGTTTTCCAGATCAGGGGATCATAGGTAATGTCGTGGAACAACTTTGAAACCTAGGAAGTCAAGGCCCATCAGAGACTCGTCAGTCTAGAGAACTCGGTGAAATTTTTCATCTTACCAGTCGTAACTGTACAACATCTCGGGGGCCGAGGAAGGACAATATACGACAGACAAGCTCTAGTGGGAGAGAATCGAAGGGTCGCAAAAGTTTCGTGTTGCACGACGTTGGAGCCGAGGAAATGGGAATCATCGTCTCCATTGCAAGCACAACCTTGTCATGAAGGTTGTGTTGAAGCTTTCTCGGATCCGGTTGAGAGTGATTCAGAGTCAGTCAGGCAGTGCTCTACGTAAACTTTGTTATCTATAGATTGCTACATGAAATTAGAACCTGGATACTTATCTTGCAATCTCGGAGTCCTACTACGGAGTGACCCCTGTTCCGATTCCCATGTTGCAACATTCAGGTAGTCCAGGTGTCCCACGCACTGATGATGTTCCGTATATCTCTGGGCATGTTGGTATGCCAGTGACTTGCCAGTCCTCAGCGTAGGTTCCATGGGGGTGAGCTTCTGCGCTGTTGAACTTGAAGCAACCGCCTTTTTCTTCAAAGAGAAGGAAGGACCAAGTATCTTCCTCTGATTCTTTCGTCCGGGCTACTGTCAGCGGACGCAGTGTAAAATTTTCGTCATCACATAAGTTACGATAATTAGAAGTACCGTGGCTTCCTAATCCGGGCCGCCCACCCGCAGATCCTTCTTTACTCTCCAACACACGCATGTTCTGCAGCGAAATTTCCAGAACCCATAATATCCATGAGTCTAGGAGTCCACAACTTGATTCACCGAGCGCCACGGCGGCTGACCAGTGGCCATGGTCGACCTGATCGGAATAACAAGTTGGCAGCCTCGTCTTGGGCTATCGATCACTGGGCCACTGGCAGTGCAAGTCGGTTGAACGCTCCACCTCACGACGTGTCGCTGGCAGGCATGTAGTTGAGTCACCGTGGCCTCCTCCGAGTCGTTCAAAGTCGTCGGTAAACTGACCATATCAGCCATCTCGTCACTATCACCATCATCACCATCGCCTGCAAGCTGCCACAAGCTCATTCGTCCAACCAAAGATGATTTCGCTGGCAACTTCTGCGTTATCTCTTTTCCTTATCTCATACGCCACGTAGCGTCTATTTTGATGCTGCTGTGTCTATGCATGGGGACCATATGCTTCTGGGTCACCAGACCCACCAGATATCCCATTTTTGAGAGGTTCTACGAGGAACGATCAGAAGTCGATGGGTCATGACTCGGATAAGGGTTATACATATATGGAGCACCGTGACATGTAGGGAACCCTTCACCGCACTACTATCTTGTCTCGTGCATCCCCAACCAGCTTCCAGTACAGTCGCGTTGCAGGCGGACATTCATGTTTCTGCTCGTCGCGACTGAAATATGAATGTGCGCAAGCCACGTGAACCCATCGAGTCCTTTCATCATGATTGACTGACATTCTACGAGCTTGAGTTGGAAAGGTTGTCAATGAGCACTCTATCGTCGTTGCCAGTTTCGGCATCCCGATAAACCAAGATGCCGAATCAGGCAACGACGATCGAGTGCTCGACGCCTGGGTGCGACGGGGATATGTGCTCGGGTCATTCAGGTCATTAGCCCGCGCGTGTTCGAGAACTTGAAAGTCATGGCCCATATGTCGGATATAGCAAGGTATTCCTAAACCTCTCTCGCAGTCATTAATATTGTTGCTGACGTCTTGACCGTCAAGGTAATATACAAGAAGTTCATCCCAGATTCCCAGTCCGGGATCCAAGATCTTGGTGTCATATTAATCCCGTGAAGTACATTGATAGTTTGTGGGATTTACTTCATAGGCCATGCTGGAGAGTCAAAGACAAAACCATCCTCTCGTAGATTGGGGACCCTCAGCACCCCATAAAACACGCCGGCTTCCACACTATGTATACACATTAATATGCAGTCTCACTCTTCGTTTATCTTCCGTCTAACTGGGATCACTTCAGCAAAGTTTGCAGGATACAAATCCAAGCTACCTATCGTATCTCTCGCAAACTCCTGATCAACGTGACCCTCCCCGTTTCTCGTTCCTCGCGTCAAGCCTGAGTGGAGCGTAAGTTATCCTTCATCCATCGAGGTGCTGGCGCACATCCGAGCCATGATGCCCCACCCTGTTTCGAGTCCATCGGATCTAGGTGATTTCTTCTACTGTGGATTCTGTCAGCCTACCCAGAGAGAGAGAGAGAGGACAGGTATTCCTAAACCCACGAACACGCAGGGACAGTACTACTCGTGCATGTATATATCGGTACTGTCGTTGAACAGCAACTCGTCACTGTGCCCCGCCCACATCGCACAACGATCAAAACATATCTATAGGGAATCCGGAAGCACACGCATGGGTGCAGCAAGTTCGTGGCAAAAAAAAAAAGGGGGGGGGATCCAGGGAGACTTTACGCAAGGTGACCTCGTACTATGGATTTTTTTCTCGTTTGGAGCCTCCTAGATCGATGCGTTCGCCTCGGGCTTATAGTCATATCTGAGTCCGGACTAGACCAGACCATATTACCGACCGCGTTTCATTCGTGCTCTCGCGAAACTCGGACTAGAGCATTCAAACGACGCGCAAAAACGAACGTGATTATAGATTTACCAAATTAGTCCCTGACGGTATAAAATCCCGAGACATGTCAATAGTCCATAAACGATGAGGTGGATGATATGATCGCATGTTATGTATGCATGGCGGTACAGTCAGATCGAATAAAGAGTCTGAGAGCATAGCGTCCAGATTGGGGAGGGGGGTAACGTCCTGGGAAGCAAGAACGGAGACGAGCAACGTCCAACGTGTCGCCCTATGGGGTGAGTATGGTAGGCTTGGCGTAACCGCCGACGTGAGAGTGGGTGACAACAAGGAAGAGAACAACAGTGGGTGTGTGAGATAAAGATAAGTGGATATACGGATATATCTGCACGATCATCAGCATGAGCATGCACAAGCCACAATGCGAGCGAAAAGAAGAAGAGGAAAACTTACATGCAAGATAGGACAGCTATATATACCTAATAGAAAACGGCCGATGGTCCGATGCGTGTTCACGATGCGTTCCTGCCCCTATGCTCGACCGAACTGGACTTGGTCTCTGATTGCGCCAACGGACTCGATCGCACGGGTGCGGTCGAAGGCGACCCCGCCCCCAAGCCCGCTGCATCCAACAACGCCGCATTCGACGCCATCGACATCGTCCTCGAATGCACCACCCCCTCCGACCCAGCCACCGAATCACGGTACATCGACGACACCGACCGATCCGAAAAATGGGCGGCCGTCGGAGAGGGACCCATCACGTCGTCCACGATCCGACGCAGATCGAGATCGAGATCGTCCCTGTTCGCGAGCGGATCCATGAGTTGCGTGCCTTCGTGTGGTGGGGGCCAGACCTCTTCTTTGAATGCCGAACCGGTCTCGGAGTACCGCGAACGTCCCGTGAGGGTGTGTGGTGTGCCTGGTGTTACTCTTCCCGCCATCAACGCACGGTCACTGCCATCCCCGCTGTCCCAGGGTGTCTCGTAGTCGCTGTACCTGTGCAGGGGGTGTTGGAGACCGACGTCGACGAGGTCTTCGCCGTCGAGCAGGGTCGCTCTCGAATGGATTTGTTTTCGTTTGAGCGTGACCGCGTCTAAAAAGTCGAGTCTCTTGAAACGTTTCCGACGGACGCAAAAAGCGAGGGTGAGAAGGAGGATGAGGACGGCTGTTCCGCCCGCTGCGGACCCACCGATGATGGCTGCGCGATTTCCTGGGGAGGATGAAGGGGTCAAGGGTATCGTGCTCGGATATGATGTTTGGGTCTGTGTGGAATGAGATGTGGGCCGAGGACGTTGATCGGGAGAGGAAGACGTACGGTTATTTGAGATCCGTTGACGTAGGTAGTGTACGAGGATGTGATGGTCGTTAGCGTTCCCTGTTGCGACGACGATGTTATGGGAGGCTCTGTGGTGGTTGGGAACGGTACAGATGAGGACGGCGAGGCTGTAGACGAGGTGGTAGACGGAGGAACGGACGAGGAAGAAGAGGTTGGGGCGAGAGAGCTCGTAGTCAGGACACCGTTGCTTCTGGATTGTGACGACGAAGTGGACTGTGATGTGCTGCGAACGGCGTGGCGAGTCTGCATGAGAACGAGCACGAAAACACGGGTAGTCGGTATCACCTTGTCGTTCCGGCCGAACTCGACGCGGCAGCAGATTGTGACGACTGAGTCAAGCTCTCTACGGCGCCGCTCGTCGGCGTTGACGAGAGTGCCGACGTCGTCGTGTCCGTGGCACTTGCCAAACTCGATGTCTGTTCCAACGAGAAGGAAAAAAAAAAAAAGTCAGAACTGCGATCGTTGCGAAACGCCCTCTGATCGTTCCCGGGACTCACTGTAGCACCGAGACCACCTGAGCTGGTACCGGGCGTGGTCACATCGCTCGAGCTTGGGGTCGCTGCTCCGCCAGAACTTGCGGCTGATTGACGAGGAATACGTTGGCGGGGCATGCGATGATCTATGAGAGATCAAGCGAGCGGCATTCAAAGAACCAAGAGGTCGTGGAAAAAAAAAAAGAAAAAAGAAAAGGGCAGACGAGGACGACGACCGAAGAGATACGTTGGTAGCAGGGAAACGAAATCTCGGCTGTGTGCTGACCGCCAACCAATGAGATGCGACCGCCACAACTTGGACGGCGACGACGACGACGACGACGACGACATGGACTGGACACCGCTCAGGATGTTCTCGAGAAAGCCGCGCACAGAGTACACCATCGTCCCCACCGACGCGCGCTCGCGGACACCTCACTTGCGGCGACGGCGGTGCTGTCGGTTCGGGCACCCCCTCACGCCCCGTCGACTGCTTTTCTGTCTCGCATGCACCCCGATCCTCGTCTTCCTTGCCATCCTCTGCCAGGGCATCCCCCCGTCCTACGACGACGTCCGGTCCTTTGAGCGACGCCTCCCACAACACTCCAACGATCGTCCAGCGGTGCGCTACCTCAGATTCCCAGGTCACCTCTGGGGACACGGCCTGAACAACATCCTCCAGGAAGCGTGCGTAACTCTCCATTCCGACCCCCGTCGTCCCCCTTGACGAACCGATCCCCCAGAGTGCTCATGTCCTACCTCGCCTACGTCTCCAACGCCTCCTTCGTCTTTGAAGACTACACCTGGTCGCATTTACCCCTTCCCTGGACGATATACGGCTTCGCGCTCCGGCCGACACGGATACCCATCAACGCCATCATCTCCGGCCCCACCGCCGGCGGTCCCATGCCCGACGCACCCCTCGCCGTCAGCGCCGAATTCTACGAACACGTCTGCTCCGGTCCAGATACAACCCCTTACGTCCTTAGCTCCGCCGACGCCCCCAACGACGCAGACGGCGATGTCATAATCGACTGGTGGAAAACACACCTCGCCCCCGTCGACGCGCAATGCATCGAGATCGATTCGTCCGCGCACGACTTGTTCGATCGATTGTAAGCAACTCCCTCGCTCCCTGCATACCCTCCCCGAATAACTCACCCGCACCTCAGCCTCTTCGGTGGACCGCGCCTCCTATCCCTCTTCGACCCCCTCGCAGCCTCCCCCATCCTCCACGACTTCTCTTGGTCCCCCCTCGTCCAATCCGTCATCGCACGCAACTTTGCCCTCTTCCAACCCCGCTCCGCCAAAGACATCTTCGCATCAGACCTCAACAAATCCACCCTCGACGGCCTCGTCGCCATCCATCTCCGACGCGGCGACTACGTCCGCCACTGCCCCAACCTCGCCAAATGGGGCGCCGACTACATGGGCATCAACCAGCACCCCTCCCTCGTCGACCGCTTCGACCCGCGCCCCCTGCTCGACGACCCCGCCGCCAAGGAAGCGTACTACCTCGAACACTGCCTCCCGACGACGACCCAGCTCGTCGCGCGCCTGCACGAAATTCGGACACAACACCCGGGACTGAAGCGGACGTACGTGCTCTCCAACGAATGGGCCTGGGCGCTTTCCGAGCTCAGGGACGCCCTCGAAAAGGACGGGTGGTCGGACGTGGTGAGTACGGCGGACGTGCAGCTCGATGCGGAGCAGTATCATGTCTCGATGGCGGTCGATATGGCGATTGCGGAGAGGGCGGAGGTGTTTGTTGGGAATGGCGTACGTCCCTTGCTTTTTTTGTTCTTGCGCGTCGTGTGTTGACCATGCTCGTTCCAGTTTTCGAGTCTATCGTCCAACGTGGTCATGTTGCGATTAGCCAAAGGAATGGACCCGTCGAGCAATCGGTTCTTATAGAACACGGTGTCATGCCAATCGGTCGGACCTCGCTTTTCTTGTTTGTAACATATATCCCATGTCCCTGCTCGCGCTACCCATTATACACAACATGTACGATCGTCTGTAGAGCAGGAAACGACAAGGAATATATATATAGATTACATCATGTCTATATAGAGAGAGAGCATGCCATCCATCATGTACAGGTGCAAAAAAACCAACCAACACAAAACCCGTCCCTCTTTTTTTTTTCCATACAACCCCAACGGTAACTAGCAAAAGAAAGGAACAAACCAAAGAACCCATCACTACTGGCCGACACCCCACACCTCCAGCGCGACACATTCAAAGGACACGTCCCCCTTGGCCTTGACCACCCCATTCCGTTCCTCGCTCACGTGCGATGGGAGAGCACATAAAGGCGGATTCCCAAACGTCGGACACGGCGCCGAAGAACCGTCCAAGAGCGATGCATCCAGGTAAAGCCCATAGTGTCCGTCCCTGTCCGTCCATCCTCATCAGGGTAAAAAGGGGAAAGGAAATATGCATCGACGCACCCGCCGCCAAACGAAATGAACCCAGGCTCGCACAGCGCCACGTACTCGTTCTTGCCCGTCCACTTGTACACGTCCAATCGTCCCTGTCGTTCCCCGTCCAGAGAGGGGTGATACCGCCAGAGGAACCTGTCGCGCGCGCGCGCGCCGTTGAGTACGCGGGTACCACAGCCTCTAGGAAACACGAGAGAGAGAAACTGACGACTCGCCGGATCCATAGTAACCCCCCTTCTCTAACTTGATCCCTTCGCTCAGCCACGCACCAAAGACGGCATCGCGGGCGTCTTGAATGGCAAATAGGCCGCCTTTGGGCGGGTTCGGATGCGCGCGCGAGGATATCCGCGGTTCGGACCGCGAATAGAGCGTGTTGAGCGAGATCCCGTGTTGGTCAAGCGAATACAAGAGCGTCCAGTGACGCGGGAGCTTGGTCAACGCCGGAAGATGCGATCGAAGCTGTGCAGGAGCGGTCAGTCAGTCGCGACCCGTCCGGGTTCGAAGCGAAAACGCGCACCAAATCGGCAATTTCTTCGTGGAGCACCCGCACAGTCCCTTCCTGCCTCCCGACGAGCGTCACGCCCTTGCCCTTTCCATGCCGTGTATGCGCCGTCATCTCCGTCCCAACGCCGATTTCCAGCCCGATGGGATCCACGAGACCGCGTTTCTCCTCTTGCTCGAGGACCTCGGAGAATCCACGATCCCAGGCGCGGTCACCTGCAAACCCCGGGGCCCCCGTAGGCGGGATATACGGCGTCGACGCAAAGGGTGAGCCGTGCGTGAGCACGGTGCTTGCAAATGGGGAGGAAAAACGGGAGATGGAGGCCGGTGCGGACGGGGGGGATGACGAGGGGAGGGTTGTAGACGCTGCCGAGCGGGGACGGCCCGATGGCAACAACGACACGAAACTCGAGGAGATGCGCGAGAGGGTCGCGTGTGCGGGACGCGACGCCGACGCCGATGCGGACGTCGAAGCGGAGGATGGCGGTGGGAGTGGGAGCGGGAGCGGCGGAGTGGGGATGGGGAGCGAGGTGGTCGATCCGGATGGCGATGATATCGACGGGGGCGAGGCGCTCCCACTCAGCCGCGGTGGAAGGGGGATGCGCGCGCGCGAGGGGCTCGGTGCGACTTTGACGCTCCCGCCGCGCTCCATCCTGATGAGCTTGGGATTGGTCATCTCGGAGGCGAGTGCCTCTGCCAGGGCGTCGTCTGTGGATATCGGGATGGGAATCGGGCTCGAGTTCGGGGGCGGGGCGGAGTGGGTGTAGTGAAAGTACATGGGGTCGTCTTGGTGTTGGAGCAGTTCGTCGAGCACCACTCTTCTATTGCGGTCCGCTGCCGACTTGGCATTGGCCGCGAACTGATCAAAGTAGACGAGACTGCTCGGATGGGCTGGGGTTGGGGAGACAGAGGATGGATCGGACGTGCCAAAGGGGGCAGCTGTGCCCAGGCCATCGACATCGTGTGAGAGAGGATCCTGAGACGGCGGGACGGACACAAAGGCACCAAAGTCCGAGTCTGGAGAGCCTTGCGTGGACTTGCGTGGTTGCAGGATGGTGAAACCAGCGATGAGCGGGGGCTGTTCCGTGGCCGTCAAGGTTGGGGTAGCAGGCGGGGTGGCGGGGGAGAAGAGGGTCGCAAACCGACCAATGTCGGCTTCATTCGAGGTCGACGACGGCTGTGGCGAAGGGTTTGTGAACGGCCGTTGTGGTGGGGGAAGATTCGCAGTGGGGCGGAGTGGCTTTGGAACGAGCACGGGATAAGCGGCCATGGGGTGTTCAGCCTGAGGTTCGCTGTGTCGGGTTGGGGCGACTTGTTTAAAGACGGACGCTTGTGAACCGGAGCGTGCGCTGGGTCAAACGGAGACGTACATTCCGGTCGCGACGTACGTGTTTACCATGCGGCTACAGGGAGGATCGAACGATATATGAATTCCTTTGCCACCCCTCGGACGCACTTCAAATCAGCCCAGTTCGTGCAGTCATGGACGACACGGCCATATATTTAACTCGAGAAACCAGCCGCGCGCCCCTCCCAAACTCACCAGCGGATGGAGCAGACATAGCATCCATCTAATTGTAAGTAACGTGAGGATCTCGTCTGCCATCATACTTTGACGGCATTCAGTGCACGATATCGATGTAAGTCGTTATGTTTTGCATAACCACCACATCAACTGTACATGTCTTCCCTCGACTCTTTGGTCTGCCTACGGGACATTATACCCTCCCGGCGTACTACGAATCTCATCGGACGTACCAGACACACCAAACCACGGACAGCTGGGCTTGCATGCGAAATGTAACGCATATGAGCATCTCTCAACGTTGATCAGCGCTACATAGAAAAAGCTGGCAATTAATAAAAGAGAGAGAGAGAGAATGCACGCGTTCACGCAGATACGGTATCGTCGCATAAGGCGGTCGACGGGCCCGCCTCCGTCGACCTGTGACACATGGTCGCCATCTTGATGTACGATGACCGCCCTCGGATGGGACTCGGGCTCGGGGCTGCAGGGGGGGATCGAGGTCGAGGTCGGGGGCGGCGTGGAGTGGGTATAGTGAAAATACACGGGGTCGTATTGGTGTTGAAGCAGTCCGTCGAGCACCTCTCTTCTATTGCGGTCCGCTACCGGATTTGCGTTGGACGTGAACTGATCAAAGTGAGATTGCTCGGACGGGTTGGGGTCGGGGAGACAGGGTGGATCGGACGTGAAAGGGGCAGTGCCATCGACATCGTGAGACGGCGGGACGGACACAAAGGCAAAGTCCGAGCCTGCACAGCTTTAATTGGCGTGGACTTGCGCGGCCGCCCAAGGGGCTGTTCCGTGGCCGTGAAGATCGGGGTCGCAAAACGGCCAATGGCAAAGTACGACGGTCGCTCTGCGAAGCAAAGTGAGGGAAAGGGCGACCGAGAGCACAGCGCGTCGGAAAGTGCATATTCTTAATTGACTGCATCCCGTGCACCGGTGCACGATGATGTTTATGCATAACTCAAACTACTACTACCATATCAAGTGTAGACGTCTTCCCTCAACTCTTTAGTCTGCCTACGTATGGAATGCTACACTCTCCCGGTATACGAATTTCATCGGACGTATGTACTGCAGACACACCAAACCACGGACAGGCTTGCAAGCGAAAAGTCTACATGTGACACATACTATCTGCTGAACATTATTCAAGGCTACATAAAAAATGCTGGCAATTAATAAAAGAGAGAGAGAGAAAATGCACGCGTTCACGCCGATGATATCGTCACATAAGGCGGAGGCAATTCGATGGGTCCACCTTCGGCAGCCCGTGACACAAGACCGCCGTCTTCGTGCACTATGATGATCGTCCTCGACCCCGGGTTGTCCCCGTTCGCCGAGGGCAGACCGTTCGTCTCCATAGGCTGGGCTGGTCGGTCTGTTGCTTGTCGCGGCCCTTGCGCCGCGATCAAACATGTCAACCTGCGGGATAAACAAACCAAGGCTAGAGATGCTCACCATCGAGAGGTGCGGACGTCGACACCATCGTACGCATCGCGTGGCCCCTTTCATCTCTTGCAACCGCACCAGCTCGGTTGTTGGCTAAAACCTCTACAACAAAAGGCCTGCGTCGTAAAATCGGAGGTGGCGCCACATCAGGCGAACACTGCACGGACTCGTTTTCATGGTTGTTTGAATGCTGTACTAGGCGCTAGAGCGAACTGAAATACATACCTTTGCTCTCATACTTCGTATAATGCATATAACCACGAGCACGACGATGGGAATGATGATGATCGAAATGTATCCGTTGTTCGAATTCGTTGCGCTAACGGATTGACGCACATACAGTTGTTAGTGGGGGAGATGTCAGCATGTGGGTTCACGAAGCAGGGATTCGTGGTTAGAATCGACAGGGACTGGCTCGATGAAAGAACGTCCTTACACGATGATTGCCATGAAGATGTTACGTTGGCCGGTGTTCGATGTGTCGATAGGCGGGGCAAGAACAAATACGACGGACGCTCAGTATTTAAATCTCGTTTGACCGGTTCAACCTATACGAGCCTGCGACTGTCCATCTTGATATGTACGACTCCTGCTATACCACAAGAGCATGTGCTTGGAATCTAGGCCACAACATATTTTTACCTTGCATGACGGGCGTGAGAGTCAATCAAGTACCATTCTGCAGCATAGTTCCCAATCGCTATGACAACTCTGAGCCGATTAAAGCACAAAAGAGAGCCACCGAAACGCGTACTGGGTACCTCAGAAGGCTGTGCGGTGCGCACAGTGAGTCTAGACACACCTGAAGTGAAGCGGCCGCGTTCGACGGTCAAGACGTCGACGAAGTTGGTCTCGAACAGCCCCCACAGACGCGATAGACCGACGACGCGATGTCCTTGGATATAGGGGATGGCAAGGGCGGAAGCAAGCATGGGTTGATGATGGGAAGGACACAAGGCACGCATGACCCCACGCTTGCCCTTGTGCTGCCCACACAGCAATCCGAGACCTGATTGGCATTCAAAGAAGCCGTCGGGTCATTGGACGGAATCGCGTCTAGATAATGTCCATGACCGCCGAACGACTGTAATGCACATGGGATGCAGGATACGGAGCGTGAGCTGGGGGACGTGCCTGGTCAAGAGATGAGGTCCCAGAGATGCCGCGCGTGCAATGGAGGATAAACATACCGGAAGAAACGAGAAATTGTCCAGCATCATAAGCCACATCGTGTACACACAAGAAAGACAAAAGACCTTGCACATTGTCAAGGGTAGCCTACCCATACCGAGTTTTAGGAGCGCATGCCAGGATGCCGGTGTGCGTTGTCGCGGCGTCACATCGACGTGAAAAGAGAACATCCGGAGTTGAGAACGATGAAGGTTTCGACGTTAGCTGTGATGTGAGTCACTGGCACTGTCTTGCTTGTCCTTGTCAAGCTGCCGCACCAGAAAGTCTTACCGGACTTTGCTGATCAGAGACTTAAGTATTAGCGTTGATGCTGCCGCTTCGCATGTGAACACGACACGTTTGTGCATCCATGTCGTGCCATTTCACACGGCGCGTGCACGCCGCTCGGCCCGGCCCATCTGCCAACCTCCCAATTCCCCACGCGCTCCCATGCAAACGCGAACGCAACCAGCGACCACTGGACGAACGGCGACGATGAACGGCGGCTTGTGTTCTACCATACACCACCGTCCCACAGGCACGCGCCGCCCTCGACATCGTCCATCGCTGTTACTTCGACTCTACCAAAATTCGACGTCACCAAATAATGTTCAGTTTCCTATGAGCTCGCGAATCTGATGGTGTCCGACGTCCAAGCTCACGATTCTCCCGCTCCATGCTGTGACTAGGTCTGTATCGAAAGGACAAGAAGAATCTTGTGGACATGTACATCTCTTCATACACTCCCTCTCTCTCGGCTCCCTTTCGTGCACGCGAGCGTGCTCCTTCTAAGAGGGCAGCCTATGATGCGTCTGGAATTGCGGACGTGATTTCGTTTGCAGCGCTGGATTAGGCGCGGTCACAAAGCCGTTCGAGTCATGGTTTGCAACGTGAGGTGAACCGCTCACGCTCCATCCAGCAACGCTACAGGCATTCCGAGCTTGCATTCTTATCTGTGGTGCCATACAGCGGTAGGGGACAAGTCCACTATGGACGAGGTACTTCATCTCACAGCTGAGATGCGGTTTGCCGGGTTCAATGGGGTGATTAGGGCGGTGTGAAGGGTAGACGATTCAATCGCACACGAGGTGGTCGCTCGATTTTACAGGAAGATGTGCAGACACCCGGTGATCGATTTCGAGCACCTGGCGGCAGCGTTGAACGTCGCAGTGGTGGAGTCAGTCGAGGAAGTGCCGTCGGAGAAACCGGATCGTATTCATGCATATCGGAGTTCGAGCTCGTCGATGTGGGTTTCTTTGCGTCTGATATTGATCTCTTCATATGTTAAATTCTGTGTATGATCTCCTGATAGGCTTGACCGTTTTATAATGCATTAGGTGCGATTTGTTCAGTCGATATAGTCCATCAGAAATATTGTATTACAGGCACTGCGGACTATACTGTTGTTGTCCTTGTACCTTTTCTCTTATGTGACGAAAATGATTCACCTGGTTAGTATACTTGGTACGGGTGCGGGTATGACTACCGACACCCGGAGGTATACCTGTGCCGATCCCCGTCGGGCTGCGTGATGCGGCAAGTCTTATAGATGTTCATTCGTCGTCATGGTTTTCTTTTAGGACGCTAGCTGGATCTTATCCCTAATTTCCGACATTCTGGTTGATTACATTCTTTTCAGCATCTATAATCATACTAGTAGTATCAACCTGGTGCATCATATCGATTTATCAGGTACAACACTCTTTAATAGCTCATTCTTTCTTCGGGCTTGCTAATAGAATGGTTACCTCCCCGTCAGTTTGATGTTGTTGTCTGCCCCTTCGTCGGAACGTGCGCTGTCCACAAGGTTTTCGCCGACGCCAGGCGGCATTTTCCGAGTACTGTAGGTAAGTGGGCCGGGAAAAGGATATTGATATAAAATTACAGTTGACTACATTTCACAAGTAAAAAATCTGTCTATAGTATTTAACATCGAGGAATTCCTGATTGGCAGTCGTTCTGCCTACGAGCAGCGGTGTACGAATTTCATCGGACGTACCGCAGACACACCAGACTACTGGCATGGATGGGCTTACAAGCGAAAAATCTACATGTAATGCATACTATTTGCTAGCGACTACTGACGTAGCATTGGGACGGAGGTGCTACATCGACAGTGGGGTATTGTAGGAATCGAACTCATAACAGGTATCTCACTACTGAACGTTCATCAAGGCTACATAAAAAGGACTGGGAATTAATAAAAGGGAGATAGAGAATGTACGTGTTCACGCCGATGGTATCGTCACATAAGGCGGAGGCAATTCGATGTGTTCGCCTTCGTCAACCTGTGACACACTGGCATGACCGCCGTCTTGGTGTACTACGATGACCGTCCTCGAGGGCTCATCCACCTGTGCCAGTGACACATGACCGCCGTCTTGGTGTACGATGACCATCCTCGATCCCCGGTTGTCCTCGTTTGCTGAGGGTACCCCGTTCCTCTCCATAGGCTGGGCTGATCGGTCTGTTGCTCGTTGCGGCCCTTGCGCTACGATCAAACATGTTACCTTCCGGGATAAACAAACCACGGAGGTATTCACCATCGAGAGGTGCAGACATCGACACCGTCGCACGCACCTCGCGGCTCCTTTCATCTCTTGCAACCACACCAGCTCGGGTGTTGGCTAACATCTGTGCAATAACAGGCCCGCGTCGTGAACCTGGAGGTGCTTGCACCACCGGACGTGGCCCCACACGAGACGAACGCTGCACGGATTCGTTTTCATTATTATATGAACGCTGCAGGTGCTAGAGCGATCCGAGACACATACCTGTGTTTCATCCGCAGACTGTTTAGCGCGCACAAGCAACCCAATCACGATCAGGACGATGGCAACGGGAATGACAATCGCGATGACTGTCGTGTTCGAAGAGGATGAGGATGCGCCACCAGTCGGAACACTAACGGATCGACGCGCATGTAGTTGTGCGTGGGGAAGGGGATGTCGGCATGTACGTTCACGAAGTAGGGATCCGTGGTTAGAATGGACGGGGACCGGCTCGATGAAAGGATGTCCTTACGGGATGGATGGCATGGAAATGTTACGTTGACTGGTGTTCGACGTGTCGATAGGCTGGGCAAGGACAAAGACGACGGACGCTCAGTATTTAAATCCTGTTCCACTGGTTCAACCTATACGAGCTTTGCACGACTGTCCATCTCGATATGTACGCCGACGCCCGCCGCATACTGTGCATGGAACTGGGCCGCAACATATTTTTACCCTGCGTGACTCGGACAGGTGTGAGAGTCAACCTGTACCGCTCTACAGCATAGTTCCCATGTGCTGTGTAACATATCTGGGCTAATGAAAGCGCAAGGAGAGCCGCCAGAACGCGTACTCGATGCCTCAAAAGGCTGTGCGGTGTGGAGAGTAAGTTTAGACGCACCCGTAGTGCACAGAACTCAGACTTACACCATGTTGACGCTCTCTAGTATGCTTGACAACTCCATCGCTGACTCAGGTCCACAGTTGTGTTCGACCACAATGCCAACCTATTCAACATCAACGATAAGGGGTGTCAGGCCGCTCCTCTTAAGCAAGCGCACTGCCATCATTACCAGTTTCGTTGCAGGGGGAACAGCCCCCATCATCATTATTCTCTCCCTCGCCTTTTTGGTGCCATTCGGAAGCAAACTTTCAAGAGACGCGACCTTTTGGATGCGATCACGCTCAAAATAAAACAAGCCCGTTAGAGAGCAACCCTGCTTGACGGCCAAGACGTCAACGACGATGGTCTCGAACAACCCCCACGGACGCGGTAGACCGACTACAAGGCGTCCTGGAGTGTGGGGAATAGCAAAGATGGAGCAAGCGTGCGTTGATGATCGATGATGGGAAGAAGGATACAAGGCACGCATATCCCCACACTTGCCCTTGTGCTACCCTCACGGTGATCCGAGACCTGATCGGTATTCAAGGAAGACGTCCGGTCGTTGAACGGAATCGCGTCTAGATAATGTCCATGACCGCCGAACGACTGTAATGCACATGGGATGCAGGATACGGAGCGTGAGCTGGAGGACGTGCCTGGTCAAGAGATGAAGTCCCAGAGACGCCGCGCATGCGATGGAGGATCAACATACCAACAGAAGAAACAAGGAATTGTTCAGCCTCTGTGACAAGTGACACAAGAAAGACAAAAGACCTTGCACATTGTCAAGGGTGGCCCACCCATCCTGAGTTTTAGGAACGCACGCCAGGATGTGCGTTGTCACAGACCAAATTTCCCTTGTACGGGAGGAAATTGGGCTGTAAGACCATCTGAGTTCGAAAAAAGTGCTGGCAAGGGTGCAACAGTTGAAACATGGTCTTGAAACGCTCCATCGTTCCTTCAGGCTCCTGGGAGTACTCGGTACCTTGTAGTCCAACAAGATTGTCAGTTCAATGTGATTCATTTGCTGACTCAGCCTCTCGAAAAAGACAACATTGTGGCGCACCCAAATTGGAAGTCCCGCGCACAACAGCGATAACGACTCGGATGACTATCAGCAATGGATAGGTATCGCTAGTTATTTGGCAACACACTTGGCCGACAGCTCGGTACATGGACCAGCGTGTTTGAGGGAGATACGTCGGTAGCTGCCTTACAGAAATAGGTCCACGGGTGTCGGCCCACCTCTGTTTCAAAAGTTAAAACCAAGAATCTTCCGGGCCGGAACGCACGTTCAACCTTGTGTCCGTCGCAGCCATTATTACACCTTCTGGGGCGAAAACAATATGTTCTTTATCAACGACTGTATGGGACTTTACCATACTTGTGGCAATGCTCCGATCGCACCGATTTTATGGTAAGATGAGACGCCAGCACCTCGAACAACGTACGTGTCATCTTCACTTTGAGTATTGCGAGACGTCTGATCAGTCACGGCACACGAGCACAAACAGCGGTGATGAATGTCCTGTGTTCCTGAGCTCATTTAACTCGGGTGCGATCAGGATCAGTTGAGCCTGAGATCTGATCCTCTTTACTAAGCACATTACAACATAGTACTCATATTCATCAACAAGAATATTCATCGATCGATAGCTTCCAACACAATTTAATGATATAGACATACCAACCAACTCTGCATTACAACTGGCTCTGCCAAATCGCTCATCCTCGTCCGAGATGAATCGGCAATTGCCAATTACGACGACAACTTGGAAATTTAAAGAGGTCCCTCTTCTTCAAGTCGCTCTGAGAAATTTTCGCTTGATATTGGCGTCCCCCAACAATTGGGTCTCGATCAGGTCTTGTCGATCCACATGACCCGACACGAATACCACCGACCCTTGAAATTTCTCGCCTCAACGAAGTAATGAAACCGACGTACAGTATTTGCTGGGGTAGCAAATTCATCAAGAGTTCAAAACAGAGTACAATATGATCCTGGGGTTGTAATCCACTATCAAGCATACAGTTCGACAAACTTATTGTTCCATAATACATGATGTCCTGAGTGCCATCTGCCTCGACATATCGTGCAATGACATAACGTTCGACTTGTGCAATTCATACAGAATGTACTCGAGGGCCAGGTAAACATCCCACACAACGTACATTCCACAGCCAAAGCCAAAAACTGTCGTTCGCCGTCGACCTCGACACGAATACAAATCAATCGACACGTCAAAAAACCAAAAGTCACACCAGCGATGCTATAACAACTTTACATCACCGTCGGCACCTCCATCCCTCGCTCAAACCGCAACCCCGCCAACATGACCGTATCACCTACCACATCGTGACCACCCAGCGTGATGCACGACACCTTGTTCGCAAACGTCCCCTGGCTCACGTCCACCCATCGCCCCGGTCCAGCGTTCCCATTCTTGACCGCTCCCTCCATGGTATACATACCCCACGGCTCGCCCTTTTCCCGAGCGGCAAACACGTTGAATTGTGCTCGACCATCGGAATGATTGTCCGAGACAAACACCGCCCAGTCTGGTGCATCCAGCGTCCCAACCACTGCAGAGGAATCGCACGCGTCAGGGTCGACAAATGACCGCACAACGCGTCACTCACCCAGAATCAAGTCTTCTCTTTGAATCGCATGGCACGGCGCGTACACTTCCAGAATGAGGTCCACATGTTGCTTAAACCACGTCATGGGTGCTTCCAAACGGTCCATGCACCGGTGCACCGTCTTCTCCACACACAAATGTGCCGCTAGTTTCCCTTGCACGAGCGGAAACGCATACTGTCGCGCGATTCGTTCCCTACTCGATTCACCTCGTTAGTACCGGCATGGTTCCCAAGACACGAACACGTACGGATGCGATCGATCGCCTCGCGTCTTGAACGTCAAAAATACGGAAATGGCGTCGAGACCGCGCTGTGCCACGCTCCGCTTCCCGTCCTCCCGCTTTTGCACCTCAAACTTGCCATACCCATACATGGACGGCAAGCGACGGAGTCGTTCCTCACAACTCTGGAGAGGGTCGATGGCATTGAACAACGTGATAAACTCGCCTTTGGGCTTGGAAAGGTATCCAACCGCACCAAGTTCGACGCGCGTCGGGGACCATAGAGGAAGCGTCACTGAAAACCAAGACATTCTGGTTCAGCAATCCGGTAAACTTTCAGGGGAAAAAAAAACTCACATGAACGGTGGAATGCATGATTTGAACCCACAAGGAGGCGATAGTTTTCCTCGTTCATAGTGTCCACCTCCAAATCTTTCGTCATTTCTTTAATCTGGTTTTCGAGGACACCCGATGACACTTGCGTCGAGACCGTCGCACCCTCTGCATGGTAGCTCGCGTTAACCTGAACCACAGAACGTGCCACGCGGGCTGGTCCAGGACTGGTCAACGGCACGTCTGTCATACTATCCATGTTTTCTTCCTCGCCGTCAGTCGTCATACTCTCAGGGGCAGTCTCATACTGCTCGTCCGCAGGTGAAGATTCTGTCGATGTGACAGGTGCAGACCCAATACTAATCATCGGTGTCGAAGCACGACAAAGCCAAAGCTGAGGGCTGCCATGGCCATGAAGTCTCCAAACTTCTTCCAGCGATGCGGCAACGCTTGCAAACGACGGCCGATTATCAGGTTCGCGAACCCAACATGAACGCACCAGATTCGCAATCGCGTCGGCGGCGACCTCGGTATACCCAGCTAGCACTGGAATCGGTGGACGCTCGTCCTTGTCTGCAACGACACCACCATCAACGACGACCGTCATGTTCGTCAAAAATAGGTACACTCACCCAACACGAGCTCATGGATAGCTTTATCGTCCAACGTCGCCCAAGGGAGGTCACCCATGCCGATTATCTCTACGCAGCATGTTGCAAACGCGTACACATCCGCAGCATTTGTCGGCCAATCATCGCCCATCAGCATCTCTGGTGCCCTCCATCGGATTGGATCTAAAAAGAAAGTCGACGTGAGCTTCCACACATTAGACCCAGTCCCATCAACCACCCACGCGGCGCAGGCTGCCCACACGACTTGTGCGCTTCCGACTTGATCTCACACTGGCAAAAATCAGAGAGAACACACCGGCCATTCTCGTCGACCAGCACGTTCGCCGCCTGTCGAAGAGGGTCAGCCACCGACGCCCAATGTGGTAAATATATAAATCTACCCACCCTCAGATCCCCATGCATGACTCCACGTCCATGCAAATACGCCATTCCCTTGGCAATCTCATGCATAAACCTCAACAGATCCACACGCACCGTTGCCTCGTTCCCCACCTTCATCGCTCCCGAAACCCTCACGGACTTGAGCGAGGCCACGAGATTGCCTACACTACAAAACTTGCTCACAAAGAACCACGGCTTCTCCCCCACCGCACTACTTGCACCATACAACGGCAACACGTTCGGATGCTCGAGCGCGTTCCACAGCTCAATGTGGCGCACAAACGCCTCCCGCGACACGCTGTGCGCCAACACCTTGATTACGACGCAGCGGTCGCGCCAATGACCGAGGTACACGTCCGAAAAGAAACCGACGCCAATCTTGCGGGTACGAATAACCTCGTATCTGTCCGTCACACGTACATGCGTGTATCAGCCAAGGCCCAAGCGCGGATAACGGTGACATACCTCGTAATCGTCCAGCTTGGCAGCTGCGGCGCACCAACCGCGCCAGCACCTCCGCCAAGTTCCACCTGCTCCCCCTCATCCCGAGGTTGCTCCGCGACGACACCTGTCAGCCTCGTCATCGCTTCGATCCCACTTTGCATAAATTTCCTATCAAGCTCGGTATTCCCCATATCCACACCATGCTGCCCGCGGTCCGCCGCGATGCACTCGTTTCCATGCGCCTCCATTTCCACGCTGGTGCCCAACATCCGCCGAAGCGTCTCGGCGGCCTCGGGAATCTCTCCTCGCGCGACTTGCAAACAACGAACCATCTCCACGTCGCTGTGTGCATTCAACGCACCCGCCAACGTCCCTCGAAGGGCAGCCTCGTCCACAGCCGCATCCACCGAATCTTGGGCCCGATGCACCTCCTTAAGCGCGAGCATGGGAGATGTTGAATCAGTGGTATCAGTGGTCATACACTCTGTCTCCGTCTCCGCTTTCGTGATCGTTGTGGTCATCGTCCTTGTTGTCCCTGTCTTGGTCTCCACGTCAAATGTGGCTCTGGTCGGCGTCGGCGTCGGCGGCGCAGATACAGTGGGCCCCATCGTTAATATGGACGGTGTCGGCGTGTTCTGTCCAGATCCAGACCCGGTCGACATCAGCTTGTTGATGGCTGACGACGAACCTGCTATCGTCAGTGGTGGGGGTCCATACGCAGGTGGAGGCGTCAAATAACCTCCACGGCCATCTCCATCGCCTTCCTGGCCCACAGCCCCACGTGGATGCCCGTTCATACTCACCGGTGCACCATCCATTGTGAGACCCAGAGCATTGCCACCCGGAATCCCCGCTACCGCCTCTTGTCGCCACGAATGCACTTGCTGCTCATACATCATTGCATAGTGCCTTACAATCATCTGATGGTCCAATGAGAGAAGCGCCTGCGCCTCCTGAGCGAACCGCCTCGACTCGCTCGCCGCCGAGCACACCGCTTGATATGTACGGATTTGAATAGAGTTCTGCAAACGCCCAGTCACTCAGCATG